>MINK01013168.1:267-34066 GCA_001735545.1 Phormia regina
AGATTACAAAAAGAAGTTATGAATAATTATCAGAATAAAACAAATATTGAAATAACTATAAATGCCTTTTACGTCGATTTTATTAATGTTAAAAATAACATTTAGTAATGATAGGGCTTGGGGAGATAAGTTTACCCTTGTTTCTAATAAATAAAATATTGTCTGATCTATTTAAATCCATTTTCAATAGCTATCATAAATTTTGATAATATTTTGACCAGTATTTTGAGAGGAAATAAGTTTTTCATATTACAGAATACATGAGAGATTAGTGCGTTTTTTCATTTTTAGGTCAAAGGGAGGCAGGCGTGTTTTTGTTCCGTTTTAAATAAAATTAGGCAGAATCATAAATAATTTATATCTCACTATAACCACAAATTTTGGTGGAGTTCTGTCTAGTACTCACGCAGTAAATCCGTTTAGTTTATATGGAAGGTGGGCATCTCTTTACTCACTTAAAAACTGATTTAAAAGTCCTATAAATAATCAATTTTTCATAGCTGGCACCAATTTTGGTAAAGTTTAGATTAGTATTTTAGAAAAAAAATATTTTTTTTTAACGTTAGGATATATGGGAGGTAGTCGTGTCCTTGCGCCAATTTTTTCAAAACATTTTATTTATTCATTGAAAGCCTAACGTAATATGTGTACCAAGTTTTAAATTTCTACGACAACTCCTTCTATGTGTGCCCTCTTTGGGACCAAGTGGTCCTGCCCCAATATATTATAACTCTATTGTCACTATGTGGAATTTCATTGAAAGCGAATGGCCCGTCCGTTCGGAAACTGCAAATTTAATTCCATAAAATTTTTAAAATTTTTTTGAAATACATCAGTAACTATTGATCAGCTTGTTGGATGCAATGTTAAGTTTTGGCAGAAAGACCCATCAGATTCCTCAGAGGCTCAGTTAGGGAGTTTGAAAGTAGGGTACCTCTGACATTTTTTTCATTCGATTTCAAACATTTTTATACATTATTGTAAAACCTGATACGACCAACAAAAAAACATACTGGCATGTCCTATTTATCTCTTAAAGTTTTTGAGTTATTTGCGTTTGAATTTTTAAGTACCTAAATTTTGAAAGTAGTTGGTCCTGTGTTTTCCATATACATATATCCTAGTATTTCCGACCGATTTTATTAGTTTTTTCTTTAACTAGTAAAATAACAAAAATATCTATTGAATAAAATAAATTTTAAGTCGATATCTTTAGCGAGTTCAGAAATAAACTATTTTAAATTTAAAATTTTGCAAAAAATCTTTTGTGTTTTTTTAGTCAAAAAAGTATCTAAACTCTTTTTTCTCTAAAATAAAATTTTCCTCAATAACAAATAACAATTTTACGCTTTTCTGAAAAGTATCTTCACAGAGATGACTTTAAGATAAAAAACAAGTCCAATATCACAATGGGTCATGGTGCACACCCTCCCAAATTCGATCCATTTTATATATGAAAGTTTTGACTTTAGACCATTTTATTTCAAATCGGAAAGCACGAATCGACAAGCGGAATATATTTTAAGAATCTTCAATATGTTGTTAAAAGTTCTAAATCAAAATCTACGGGACTTTGGAAAAAAAATGTGGATTTTATAGCTGAAAATGTGGAAAAACCTAATTTTGGGTTTTGCACATTTTTTTTATTTTGGGAATTGTATTATTGAAATCAATATCTTTTATAGAACCTCAACTATAACGCTTTAAAGTTTAATAAGTCACGGAAAATTCCAAAACCGTTGTGCTATTGTGAATGTGAAAAAGTCATAATTAATTTGTTACCGTAACCAATGTTTGAAAATGTGTTTGTGCTAAAATACAATGACAAATCTAAAAACAACTCCTATCAGAAGTTAAAGATTGAAAAGAAATCAATTTTGCTCCACTGTGGAATGGAAAACTTTGTGGGGTTCAAATAAAGCAACAATATATGATATTTAGTTATATTATTTAATATTTTCAGTTTAACTTTCATAATTTCTTAAGAATTTAACTAATAATTCTACTCTTAAAAAATAGTATTCTAAAAGAATTCTAGTATTAAAGCTGTAAAAAACAAATTTAATTTAAAACATATTTTTTCTTCTACTTATTTTCAGTACAACAATCTACTGCACTAATTGTTCCCAATGAATTGCCCTCCATATTGTCGCTGGTTTACTCCAATATACCCCCCATCAAAAAAGGTCTGTAGCAATATTATAAACAACTATAAATATACACTGGTAAAAAAATGTAATTACTTTCTATTTTACTTACAGGTACTGATTCACGTTTAGGTTTTGGTTTTCGTTTAGGAGAACATGCTGATTTCCAAGTACTACTCGAATTGGGACCACAAAAAGAAACACGACCCATAGGAGATACCGAAGATTCAGATGCTTCTTCGTTCAATAAAAGACAAGTGAATAAGAGACAACAACTAAGAGTACAACATGAGATGACCTCAACGGAACGTTCTGCTGCCACTTGGCTAGAAAAATGGTCAAATGATGCCAACACTTCGAAAAAGAAGAATAAATCACCTATAAAAAAACCAATTCCCAATAAACCCGTTGAAATGCCCACCATGCCCCAGTTGCCAGATCAAACCTTAAGACAATTACAAATGTTATATAAAATGGCCACTAGTTCAACTCCTGAAAGTTTAATAACATCTACTGAAAGTCCAGCAGTATCGGGAACAATTGATGCAGCCACACATTTGCAGGAAAGATTGAAAACTTTTAAAGCTCCCGCCAGTGTAGAAGAATTGCAAGTTTTACGTCAGAAATCTGTAAAGAAAACATCAAGTGAAATCACTAAAGAACTAATGGATGTTAATTTGGATGAGTAAAGAAAGGGAATTGATGTAGAAAATTGAACTCTTTTAAGATTTTGTATATTTTTTTTCTATGGTGGTGATATAAATATCTATTTTTCCTTTTTTACACGTTTTTATATAAAGACATACATACATATATTTTAGTTAATTAATTTGTATTATATTAGGATTTTTTTGTAAATAAATTGTTTAAATTTTTAGAGGTTAAGACCAAATTAGTTTTTAAACAGGAAATACAACGAAATTAACAAATAACAGTTATTTTTATAGTTTTCAATTATGATATAAAAAAAATAAATATTAATAAAAAACAAGAAAAAGTGTGTCATTTTTAAGGATAAATCTCGACATGAACATTTTGAAATCTATAAAACATTTGTTTGAAATTTACGAATTTTTATTTACAATAAATTAGCTATTGTTGATTGTTTCTATACGATTTTAATTTTAACAACTACTAATAATTGTGAATGATTGTTGAATTTGCTACACCATATTATTAAAGACATAAACCATTAAAAGTTAATTCTTAATTGATAAAACAGGCAAACAATAATAATGCATCTTAAAAGGTAATGCTGTTCATTGATAATGAAGTTCTGTTATGCAGGGTGAATCAGAGAATAAAGCCAACATTAATTTATCGGCGGCGTTGTATAAATGAGTGCGCGCCGCTATTTTTATTGGCTCAGCGGCAATAAAATTGTATTTCTTATATTATTGTGATTAATTTTTATGAATAAATAAATTATATGGTTTATTTAAAAATAAACAGCATTTAGTTTTTATGTTTTTTAGAGTATAATTTTAAAAATTTTATGCTAATAACAATTCAAATTAAAATTGTTTATATAAAATTTGCAAATCCTGAAGATCAGGATTTTTAAAAAGAGGTCTTCAGTAAACTCTTCGGATTCATCATACTGTTCACGAAACTATTGTCCTATTGACGCTGATTTTTAGTTGATTTGATTTGCAATTCAATTGCACTTATTTTTAACACAAATATAACTTATTTTAAATACTTTGATGTTAAGAGTTCACGTAATTTAATATATATATTTTTTTTGTATGATCTAAACTAATGCTCAGATTAAATTGAAATGTAAGGAAGAGTTCAAAATTATCGTGTAGTCACTCAGTGATAACATTAGATAAGCTTCAGGATGTCAATGTTGACTACCTCTAGTATTTAAAAGTTTAAAAAATCGTAATAAAGTCCAATTTTTAAGAATTTTAAATTTTTTGGCTTGACTTGGCAAATAATTTTTAGAAATATTCTGTAATTCCAAATTATTTTGGAAATAAAGAATTTTTGGATTTTCTCAATTTGTCTAGACCTGAGAAATGTACAAAGTTAGCATGTGAAGATCAGTATGAAAAATTGCTATTTTTTATAAAAATTTTTCGCTTTTTTCACAAAGTTCTGTTAACGAAAAGTTTTTTTCGTTTTACATATATTTGATTAATAAAGAAATTGTGAATTGATTTAAGTTAAAAATGGTGACTTAAATAAAGTTTAAATTTAATCGATTAATAAAATAAAGTTACGTGCAATTTTTTAATTTATTGATGTTATTTTATAAAAAAATAGATTTAAAACAATTTGACAATAAACTGCAGGAGTGGAAATTTTATAAATAAAGTAAATTTTTTAAACGATATTTTTTAATAACTCATAGTAATCTTTCATTTCTCCAAAAATCATCTAAAAACTTTACAAAAAAAAAAACCTTTGAAATTTTTCATGACTATAATTATTTCAATGCAAGATATTGCTTTTGATAAAGAGATATCACCATAAAGGTATGAAATGAGGCTGCAAAGAACACCCTATGTTTCTAGTATTTTATACATAAATTTTTATTGTCTTTAAACACCAAACAAACTTTATATTAGATAAATATTGGAGTCGAATTTTATATCCTTATTCTGTTACGTTTAACCCATATTCTACTTTAAACAGACAGACAGTCGAGCCGGGGATGATAAATGATGTTTACCGAATTGTACTAAATTGAATATAAAATTGTACTTTTTATGCCGTAATTGTACAAAAGTGTTTAGAACATGTTCTAACCAATAACTTACAAATATTTATGGATCAGAATTTCTTTTTTATTTGATTTTTCAAAATTAGCAGCATTATTATATGTATTTGGAACTAATAAGTGTCGTTCGAGTTAGACAAGAAAAAATTTAAAATCCATGTATGTTTGACTATAACGCAATAAATCGATAAAGTGTTAAATGATAACGTAAAGGTGGAGCAAAAAGTTGGACATTTATTACTAATGGTGTGATTTGTATGAGCCTCGTTTAAAAATAAATTTTTCTTTTTCTAAACCTTTCGAGCTAAAGTAATGGAAAATTTGTCGAGTTGTGCTAATTAAACGTATTTCCAGTATTCACAATACGAAAATTTAATCGTACTTAAAACCAACTTAAGCTTTTAATTTAATTTAATTTAATTTCTGAAGGAATTTACATTTCTTCAAGAACTTTTATTTCCAGTCAATTAAAAATTTTATTAAGACGAACAAATTTATAATTATACTTAATTAATTATTGGAGTACTGCTGTACTTTTCATAAGTGAATTGTACTGAAAAAATTATAATTGTAATGAATTTATCATACCATAGTCAAACAGAGGAACAGTCATACCAAGATCGACTCAGAATCTAAGCGGGAAACACAAAACATATACTTTGTGGAGTCTTAATTGTTTTTCTCGACATCTTTTCGATGGTAGGTATAAAACCAAGAGATACACACATAGTGTAATTATGTTTATGTTCTTTTTTTTAATTCAGGTTCTATTTCTATAAGATTTTTAAAAAAATATTCACTCCAAATTTGGTATATGCATAAATTTTATGACTTTTTAAGATTTTAACCAAATTACTCTTCATAATAATAATTATATTGTATTGGGGTACTATTCCCCTTAATCTTATTCCTTCCATTTTTATCTGAAATTTGCAAGTTTATTAGTTACTTCTACAAAATGTTTTCAGTATTTTTTTATTGTAAAAGTTTTAAAATATTAAATATTTTCGTTATAAGGAGTATCTTTTCCGCAGGACCACTAAGTTGATGAAAAACATATTCCTATAAAATTGTAAGACTGTTACATTAAATGTAATAAACTCATTCATCAATTAGTATTTTGCTTGTATGATGGGAACCTTTCCAAAAGCTTGAAAGAATTGATTATTAATTTAAACTAAATACCTTTGAAATTATTAATATACGTTATATATAAAAATAATTATAATATGTTCATTACAAAATTTCCCCAACAGTACTCTTTTCTAAAAAAGCGTTTTTTCTCAACTACAACTTCTGGCAGCACTAATATCAAACAAGTTATCAGTGTGGCAAGCCTAACGATAACATTGGCTGATTGTTGTAGTTAGTCCGTTTTTAGCTGTCAAACTCGCAAGACGTGTGGATTTCGTGAGAGTGTGTCGTTACAACAGTGTGTTTAATTAAAAGCGGCTGCAAATAAATGTGCAGAAAGAAAAATCCAAATAAAAAACTAACAACTACTAATAAAAAAAATAACAAACAAAATATTAATTTAATTATAAATAATTAAATTAAAAAGAGTAATAATCGAAACAAAAAAAAATCAATGCAAAATAAATTAAATAAGAAAAATAAAGCCGCTTACAAAATTAGCAAAAAGAAATTTAATAAAAATTACAGTAAAAAGTGAAAGAAAATTATAAGAATCAAATGAAAAAAAGTTAGTTGATTTGTTGGTAAAACAAATCAAATCGAAAAGTAACCAAAAAAAAAAATAAAGAGTGAGAGAATAAATGAAATACAAAAAGAAGCTGCGCTGCTGGCGTTAAAACCTTTTTTCCTATTTTATTTTCATTGTATTTTGTTTTTGCACTCAGTGTCAGAGTGTTTGTGTCTGTATTTAATAATGTGAAAAAGTGTTTTATTCTTATAAATTGTCTGAAATAAATTAAAGTTTTATTTTATATGTATCAAAAAAATAATAATAAATTGTAAAATAAACTTGGCTGTCATTAGAGAAAATAATAAAAATTAAATTAAATTATAAAAAAATAAAAATAACAAAGCTGGTGAAATTCTTTAACATTATTTTTGCAAATTCTCTTGTTGTTTTCGTATACAAAGAAAAACACACCTGCTATTGTCACATGGAAAATTGAATATACAAAAAAAAAAAGTGGAGAGACTGTCTGACAACTGTCATTAATTTATTTTAGCTGGGCTCTTTTCGTTACAATCTCCACTTTACTGTTGTTTATTTCTTAATTTTTTTTTTCATTTTGTTTTTGCAAAAAAAAAAATTATATACAACTAAAAACAACAACTATATAACCCGGTGTTTTAAAGTTTTTCTTATAACAACAACAAAAAATAAAATTAAATAAAAAAAGCGCAAAGAAAACAACAGAAAATTAGTGTAGACGTGAGAGACGTCTACTCAAGCAAACAAAAACAAAATTTACCGAAAATATAACAAAAACAAATACACACATACACAAAAGTAACCACAAAATAAATAAAGAAATAAATAAAATAAAAAAAAATAAATTGTTTTGTGAGTTTTTTTTATTTGTATTTTTGCAACCTGTGTTTAATTAAATAAAAAGGGTTGCCATTAAAATAATATAGAAAATAAAGTTAAATAAAAGAAAATTTAATTAAATAAATGTTAAAAAACCTTTAATTAAATTTTAAATTGCCTATAAAAAACAAAAATAATTAAAATTAATTTATTAGTGCAAAATATAAAATTATTTCACTTCAAAACCCTACGAAACACAAGAAATCATACGGATTTTCAACTTCAAGTGCATAATTTGTTCAACACTTTGGAATAAAAACTTATTAAGGTAAGTAAGACTTTCTAATTAGATTACAATATTGCGGGTATTGGAAGTTTTTGTTATTTATTTCCGATGGGAAAAATATTAGATGTAAGAAACTAAATTTGACTTAATTGAAATCTTTTATTCTCTTTCATATTTTAATTATGAACTTTTAAAGTAGTTAAAATAGTTATTACTGTGATAGGTGATATCTTATAGGAGAATACAAGCCTTACCAGCAGCAATAGTGGGTCTATATTTTTACTAAGTGTAACATATACAGATCGTTATGTTATACTAATACTTATAAGATTTTATGCGCTTTAGGGTGACTTTCGAAAGTTTATAGAGATTTTATAAATTCTGGACTGTGATTTCTATTTAAATAAAATTTATGTGTCGAATATAAATTTAATATCGTAATTTGTATAGGATGTTAAAATATTTTTCGGGAGACGGATTTATAAGGTAGACAGTGCTGCCAACATGCATATTACTTACTACACATATCCTATGAACAAATTACACATCTGAAGTAAAAATACACATGAATTTTTCCTAATGTAAAAGCTATCAATTAAATATATCATTAGAAATATTACAGTCTTGCTGCAAGTCAATATTATTCAACGAATATATTCACCATATGTTTTCTAATTAAAGCCAATAGCATGAAATGTAATTTGCTGAATAGTTTGTAATATAAACTTCACTTGTTCATTTTATATAAAATTAATTTTTCTAATTGATTTAAAATGCCTTAACCAAAGTCATAGAAAACAACAGAAGTCCAAGTCTTTTCATTCGCTCAGAAACAAAAAATTACTCTCTTTACACGTATTAATTTATTCTGTAGAAAATTTTACTATAACACATACAAACAGTTAGGTTCTTTTGACAATTAAGTTTGATTTATTGTGGGTTGGAGATTTAGTTGTTTTCTATGACATTTTTTTTTGTTCATTTTAGAAATTATTTTGTAGCAAAGAGTTACTATTTTTAGGAAATAAAAAAGCTCTAATATATTTAATATTTTATTACTAACACACTCTTAGAGTTAGGTACCTCTGTCAAAGAGTCAGACTACTTGTATATACTTTGGTATTAACAATAAACAGAAATTCTAAATTAATGTGTGATTTGGACCGCATAAGAGGTAATATTGTTCTAATAGTACTAGCGAGATAATATTTTTTAAACTCCAGCCTTCGATTATATTAAATAACAAGAGCATTTTATTAAATCTTGATTTACTTATTTTAGTATTTTAGATACCTAATTATCAGAAGCAAATCCAAGGTGTCAAAAATTCCACTAGATTGTATATTTGTGTATTTTTAATAAAAGTATTGTAAAAAGAAGAAAATAATTTTTAAGCTACAATGAATGGGAGTTAAAATTACACTAATTACACATGGGCTACGCATGTGAATAAAAATTACACATGATATGTGTAATTAAACATGAAGTGGCAACACTGATGGTAGCTATAGTCAATTAAGGACCGATCTGGATGAAATTTTATAAAAAAATTGATTTTATTAAAAATCTAATTTTTTGTATATTATTTTCTTAAAAAAAATAATAGAACCTTCGAAATATATTAAAATTGACATAAATGTTATATATAATTTATTTTTTGACGAAAACTTCAAATATAAAACCAGTGCGAATATTATAATCTAGCTCAGTCAAATCTATATAGCCATGATAATTTTTTTTTAAATTTATACGTTATATGGAAGATGAGCGATTTATATTGGTCCTTAAACTATATGTACAAAAACTTGTTGACGTTTCACTTTATATGAGATGTGAGCGGTAAATTAGATAGGCAACGACCATTTTAGGTTTCCAAGTTTATATCGACTCTGTATAAAATTGCATTATCTTACATGCTTTTGTTTAAGAGATGTCAACCGAAAACTTATATAAAATATTTTGGCGTTTGTCTATTTTGTTTATTAATCGATTTTGCTAAAATTTTGAAATTGAATTTTAGCAATATGGTATATTTGAGACAGATTACGTCCCCCTACATTGTTTCGTTCTAGCCCTTAGCTGCTTTCAACAAATGAACGTAATGACGGACATAGCTAGATCAGCTGAAAATATATATTTTATAGGGTCATAAACAATTATTTCAACATGTTGCTCAAGGAATAATCACGGACAAAATATAAATATTGAATTGGAAATCATCATTTGGTTTCTCTACAACTACACTTCTGGTAGTTTTGCTAGTGTTAATGTCGATTAGGGAGTAGATAAATGAGATTACCCCGAAGTACTGTCAATAATCTTAATCGCTCTTACATTTTCTAAAACTAGTACAGTAGCAAACCGAAAAATTTTAGTTTCATTAATAAATAAAAGTTTCTAATATTTTCAATTTATGAATTTAGCTCAAGATCTAAATATATATACAGAAATAATTTTGGTTTTACATTTTACCCCATAATAGAAAATGGTAGAACAACAACTTCTTGATATAAGCCTGAATTAAATTATGGTCCATCGAGCAGGATACGGGTTACGAGACTATTCCATCAAATCCTTAACGGTGCTTTAGGCGATAGTTTCAATTTTTCTTTCATTAGGCCGCAAACGACTGGTCCTGCTGAGTTCATCTAAATTGCAAGTTACGCGTCATGTTTAGATTTCAAATAAAACGAAATGAATAAGACATCACGAATGCTGATAAAGAGTGTAACGTCACAAAAAAATACGTATTCAATTGATGGTGTTTAAAAATCTTCTAAACTAAGAACTACTTGTACGAGTATAATTTTTGTTGTGCTGATAATTAAGTAATTCCGTTAAGTGGTTTATATTTTATATTGTTTTTAAAACTACAGTAAAATTACTTTTTTAGTTTCATCAGCTCAAGAGATATTAATAATTAGATGTTATTTTTGTCCATAACTCCTAAACTGAATAAGGCTCCAACTTGAAATTTTATATTCATATGGAGAAAAATTATGCCAACAAATATTTTTTTAAGAACTTTTAAAATACCGCTTTTGGAGATATAACAGTTTTAACAGTTTTTTCTCCATCTTTGACCTTTGAACTTTTGAGGTAAAACAAAAAAACTATGTATGTAACGTTATGGAGGTAATATCTTTATCTTTAATATGCAGCAACAACTAAAGATATACCATGATTATTTAAGAAGTTATTACAACTTAAATTGATATTCATTTATAAAGTTTTTTACAATTTTTTCGTTTTTTTAAACTGTTATATTTCCGAACCGAAAAGAAATGCATCTGAAATTTCATGGTTCGGAAACACTAGCAAAAGTCAATGCTTGTAGCAAATTTTATTGAAATCGGAGATGTCAAATCCGATTGTTGTCTGTTTTGACATGAAATTACTCAACTGGAAACTTTATATATCTTAATATTCTAGAATTTGGAATATATTCTGGAAATCATTTATATGATTTCCACTATATTTAACTCACTAAATTATCCTGTCTAACTATACTTGATCTAATCTATATAAATGTTCTTACTAATATAACATGTTCATCAGACATTCCTTCTTAAGATTTTAATTTTTTTAATACCAATAACATATAGCTTCAGAGTGCTTTCTTTAAATTCCAATTGAAAAAAGTTGAATTGATACAGTATTGTTGACAACACAAAAACTATCTATTTCTTTTTCCAATTATTACAAACTAGCTATATGGAACTACTCTCTTGGAACTTATCTATTGTAATGAATATATGTATGAAGGAAAAAACTTGATTTAAAATCGACGACGGTATTTAAAACATTTACAATTCTTGGTATCGAATAGTTGATACCGTTCGTTTACAATTTTAAAATACACCAGGCGCTGATCCAGCTTAATCTCTTGGGGGAGGAAAATATAAAGATTTTTGAAACTATTTTCTAAAATGTTATTATATAATGGAATTTTTCAATAAACAAATTCATTTTGGGGAGGGGAATTTCCTTTTTTCCCTTCTCGTGGATTCGCGCCTGAACTATTTTGTTTAGCTCAGGCGCGAATTTAAATACAAATTTGATACTAATTTGGAATAAAATTTCGTTACACAATGTCTAATTTGAACACATGAGTGACAGATTCGCTATTGACACTGAATGGTATCAATTTTATTACGTAACGTGGCGGATTTCTCTGGGTGTAGTGGTTAAATTACTTTGAATTTCTTCTTAAATTTGAAATAGAATGTTGCGTTAATTGCCTTAAGATATAAAATAAATTAAAAACCTTAAAAAAATTCAAAAACTTAAGCCGATTTTCGATGTTATCTTTTTCTATATTCTTTTTGTTTTTTGTCTACTAAATTTAAAGCAAACTTTTTGAACAGATTTATCTACATTATTACTAAAAGAAATTACTGTATAAAATTTAACTATTTCAACCACTTTTCTTAACAATGTTCAAGCTTTCTCTTTCGCATGAAAAAGATTTCAAATAGAAAAAAAAAAGTTTTCAATTACTATGAACAGGGTTGCAATTGTTATTTCTCTCGCTTCTATTTTTTGTTTTGTTGTAGCAAAAAAGGAACAAACTAGAAAAAATTCCTTTATTAACAACATCATACTCAAACATTTTGTTGTTTACAAACTTTGTTTGTTGTCCTAATGTATTCAGTTATTTATTTCTACATTCTCATCTTCATCCACCGGTGTTTTAGCTTCTTCATGTTCTTTGTTTGTTGGTGCTGGTGAATGCTTGTGCTTTGTTGTTGTTGCTGTTTTGTTTAGTTTTTTGTTTTTATTTTAGTTTATTTTTTTATGCGAATCATATTTATTTTGTTGTAGCTCTTATTTATATTTATCTATCTTGGGGCATTGTTAGGGAAGAGATAAAATAGTATTTCAAAGAGACGTAAGATGATGAAGGGGGGTGGTTTTTGCATTTCTAAACTTTCAGGGTTGTCTTTCGTCATCAGCAGCTATTGAATTCATATGTTTGGAAGAACAGTTGTTTAATGTTGAGAGTATTTCATATAGAGATATATATGTATAATTTTTTTCCTTTTGAAGGCCGCATAGTTTATTATTTTTTTTATTATTGCTACTTTTATTATGTTTTTGTTGTATTTTGTTGTCTCTGCTTTTTGTTTTTGCTATTCATTCAAAATGAGCCCCCATGTGGTCTTTAACAGAGAAGAATTATAGATTTGTTGAAAACTACACATATAACGAACATAACTAACTACAAAATCGAGGGCAATTCGATAAGTTATTCGTAAGAATAAAAATTATGTTTTTCAATTTCTTTCAAAGATTTTAGATTCAAAGCAGTTAAATAGTCAGATTTTCTGAACAAAAGTAGATTTCTATCATATCTTTCATAGTCCCGAAAGATATGAGCATTTATCAACAATTTTATAGTTTGTTATAAATTATAATAAATCTTTTCGAACTACCCTCGTTTTGAAAAAAAAAAAATATTTTGCTAATATTAGTTATGTCGTTCATGTTGTTTCTTTTTTGTTGTTGCTGTTATTATTGCGGGTGCTGAAATCAATAATTTTTCAGCATTATTATTTTATGATTTATTATTGAAAATATAGTCTTAAGCTCGGCACTAACACACACATATACTTACACGATACGAGAAAACTGTGTCAAATACAAATTTATAAAAGTGCTATGTGTGTAATCTTATTGGAAAAATAAAACTATATAAATAAAGCTTCTACTCGCAAGTGTTGGAAATTATTATGAACGATTTTTTTTTGTTTTTAATTACCAATGGGGTTACCGGATCATTGAACCTGTAAAACAAACAATAAAATAAATAGACTTGCTGCAGTAGTTTACTGCAGCTAAAAAAGGGTTTAAAAATTATTTCCCTCCATTGAGGTAAATAGGTCAAAAGAAAATGTTATTAATTTTTAATTTACTAATCAAAAGAGTTGAAAAATGATTTCAAGCTCCTTTTAACCTCGAAGATTATTCATTTGGAAATTAGCAAAGTAATGAGTGCTAAATTGCAAAAGGTTGCTAAGCAAATAAGGTAAAAAGTTGACTATATGGTACTTAAGTAATGTTTAAGTGTGTGATAAAGATCAAGGGTTCCAAATTAAAAGCTAGGATATCTTATTTATTATTTAAGTCCGAAGAGCAGTTTCTCAATGAAAACTTTGGATACAACAAGCTCAAGTTACAAATATAGACCCAATATCAAATAAAATTTATTACTGTCATGTTTATCACATAAAGAAAAATATTAATATTGGTTTTATTAATTTAAAATACATGGTTGGTATCAAATCGTTTCAAGAACATATTACAGTAAAAAGATAATATTTTCAGAATTATAATATAATATAATATAAAAAGTATATTGATGTCATTAAGTTAGAAAGCAAAAAATAAATATACTGCGGCAATGAGAACAGAAAAACAAATCTAAAAAATGATATTTACAATCATTATCGGTAAATTTATAAGCGGCAATCCTGTGTAAGTTGTTATAGCTTCTATACATTCAAAACATTGCACATCGAAAGATACGAATTCTTTCCGAATATTTATAGATTCAATAAAAAAATCATTTAACATTTCTGAGGGCAGATTTAATTCATCCAATTGTTGATAACTGGTTCTAAAGCATTTTTCAGTTAAGGCACTGATCTTCGTCAGAAGGTGCAATGACTGCAAAACTTCTAGGAGCTTTAGATTTTAACTGGTTGGATAATAAAAAATATAGCATTCTGATAATGGAAAATTATCCATTCATGTTTGGTTTTATATTCGCTTAATGATCTCTTTCCAAGGGTAATTGAGTTCGTTAAAACTTACCAATTTAGATCATTACAACTACAAAACATAACATTGGCAGTAGGTATCTATTTTTCACATTACAAGAACTCTTTATGCTTTTTTCGGAATATACCTGTCGTTAACCATAACAAGCAGTATTTCAGACATGCCTTTCACGGTCTCTTGACTCCTGTTCGTGTGGTAATCAGTCAATCTATATTGGTATGAATCTAAGTTCTTTCAGATGTCTGGAAATTGTTTCTTCACCTAATTTTTGAAAGCACTTAAATCCTTATCCTTTTATGTTTGATAGATCGACAGGATTATTTAGGTTTTAAACTGTTAAAATGATAATGATAAAGTCAGTAAAAAACTACCACTGATAGCATTATATTATCGACCAAAATGGAAGTTGTCACTGATTACAATGATACTTAAGCAATAAAACGACCACAAAAAGTAGAAGCGTGTATATCTATAATAATATCTCGAAAGATATTGATGATTACTTAACAGATAGAGAACGAGCAAGCCAGCAGTTTATTTGTAAGATACATTGGCGTTTAGTCACCTTTCGCTCTCCATCGGTCACCATTGAGCGTATTAGCTATTGGCAGTTTACAGGATCTAAAGGTTGGAGGGAAGAAGACGAAAAGAAGAATCAAAAATTTTTAACTGAATCATTGTAGTAGTGTGCGTAGTAAAGTTACACTTTGTAGCCGTTGAAGTAGGTGTGTATTTCATTGATGTGCCTATTTGTCCTTTTATTGGTCCTTAAGTAGTTGTGGAGGTGCTTGTGTGTGCCAAAAAGTGGCACTATGTAGTCGTTGAGGTGGCAATAGACTTCCTTCTAGGGCAAGCCCATGTTAAAGTGACTAGTCACGTGGCTAATAAAGTGACTAGTGGTACCCTAATGTAGACAGTTGACACCATTGACTGCAGGGAATTTATTAGACTTGAGCCGATGT
This sequence comes from Phormia regina, assembly GCA_001735545.1. Lineage (NCBI taxonomy): Eukaryota > Metazoa > Arthropoda > Insecta > Diptera > Calliphoridae > Phormia > Phormia regina. The sequence goes on from MINK01013168.1 coordinate 15,677, forward strand.
TAAAATCTTAGAAATAGAATAATTTTTCAGGTTTGATTGCGTATTGTTAATGAACAAACATTTTGCAAAGATTCGATAAATATCCCTATTCCTTTTAACTTACTAAATAATGATAATTTCTCTTCAGAATCTCCTTCAATCTCTTCTAATAATAATCTATAACCTGGTTTTATCGTCTGCTGAGGTATCTTAGTCGCCTCTAGAGTCTACTTAATGATCCACAAACCTTAAGTAATAAGTCTTTTGATTTATCCTTTCTCTAGTTTTAAATAATTATTATCTTTATGGATCATTTTTTGTAATTAAAATATTCAATACGAGAGAATAACTACGAAAATGCTGAATCATATTCTATCAACTACAATCACTTCTTCTTCAAAAAGGCTTATTACTGTTCTTCGGCTTATAATTGGATTTGTTATTCGACTAATAGAAATATCGGTTCTTTTATTCTGTTTATAATAAGTTTGGTTCGGTTGCTCGGCTGCAACTGGAATGGTTTAGTAGTAGAATTGGAATTAACGTAGTAACTTCGACTTCAGAAGGATTGGTTCAGGAGTAGAATTAGAATCAACAATGTACGTTCCAGTTTAGCTGTGAAACTGGATCTGGTTTACGCTGGACGCAAGACAAAGTTGAACTTGTTTCAACTTTTTTTTGTGGGCCGCGTGAGAAAACATAATCCGCTAATAGCCGTTCGTTGCCTCGTGCCACGTACATTGTACTTCTACTTTGGGGAAGTGCCGAATTTTGTACACAACGATAGGAACTTATTATAAAAACCCTAAGTCGAATCCGCGTTTTCTGGGGCCATTGTTGTTATAGAGTATAATAAGATATTAGCATCACGGAATACGTATTTATTGAGCCGCAGCACACTTCATCAACAGACCTACTTTCCCTTTCTATTTCCCTTGAAACCTAAACAATATAATGAAACCGAATTACTAAATGTTAACCTTTAATATATTTTAAATTTTAAATTTACAACTCTGCTTACGTCAAACCATCATAAAATTATTTGACGTAGGGAAATACCTTCTCGTTTTAATTTCTCCTTAAGGATGCGTAATACTCTTCTTAGTCATTAAAATTTTTATTTAAAAATGTGGAAAAAAACTCTAACAATAAAACTTGTTTTTACTTACATACTTATAATTTTTCCTTCATCTAAATTGCAATTTTATCCATTTTTAGCTTTTAACGTATTTCCGTTCAATGCTTTGTTCTCGTATATTTCTTCTACATATACATGAGTCTTCTCTCTCACTCTAAGTAAAAAACACTAACAACAATAACAAAAACATAATCATTAAACCGATCAAATGTCATTATAAAGACTGAACACAAAAACATTTAAAACAGAAAAAAATAAAAAATAAATCGGACAAAAGAAATCGCAGTCAGTAAGAACACCATGGGCAAAAAAAAAAAAATAATAATAATAATGAAAATAAAAAACGAACAAAAAAAAAAAACACATCAAGAACATTACATAAAAAAATCACATAAAACGTAACAAAAACAAAAAACAAAAAAAAAACGCATTTTTGCTAACCTATTCGTTGTATAGAATAAAATGACAGGTGAATAATACTCATACGTTGTTACGTATGTAGATACATCAACGTTGATTATAATTTACAAGTGAGGAATATACAATAAGAGTCAAGTGTGTGTGTGTGTGCCTGACAGTCTGACAAACGATGACGTTCTTAATTTTTTATTTTTTTAATTTTCATTACTTGTTGTTAATTTCCACTTATTCGTTTATACCAAGGCGAATTTTATTTATTCTTAAAAATGTTTTTATTTAATTTTCCTTTTTCTCTTTGAGATTTTTTACGCTCTCTGTTTCTCTATTGTTTTTGGTCACTTGTCGTTGTTTTTGTGTATATTCATGATTTTTAAATATTTTAATGAATGTGTTTTCCTTTCTTTAATCAAAATCTTAAATAGTGGTTTCGATAAAAAAAAACATTTAAGAAATTATGTGAAACGTTTTTTTACGCTTGTTTGTTTTGTTGTTTTTTTTTTACTCTGATAACGTACTATTATTTGGAAGAGGACTTAAAACGTAAAATTAAAACACAAGAGATCAGTAAGATACCTGCTGATTTCTTTTATCATACAATTATTGTACAAGTAGATGCTAAGTTGATCTGTTGGGTAGTTTGTGGTAATTTATGTTTTTATTATTTTTTTAATAAGGGTTGCCATAGCTTAAGTTAAATGATGGAAGAAAACAATGTACGTACTATAAGTTATTAACAAATTTCGAAAAATCCAAATTCCTACAAATAATTGTCTAAAGAACTAATTATCAGCTGCCAAACTGTTTCCAATGTTATTAAATAATATCAGAAGAATTCGACCACTAATAGGATACATGCTTCGGGAAGAAAAAAGATCCACATGATATTTTCAAGCCCAAGATAGCATGATCGAATAGCAGTCTAAATTTCCTAAAGAATTGCTGGTTTGGCAATATTTATGCAGTTGACAAAGGAAGCAATTTACAGTGTGTTCTATAAATACCGAAATACAACAAAAGAATGTTTTGCAAGAAATACTTCTCCTTTCATAAAATTGTACAATGGGTCTACATATTTTGTACCGATTTAGCATCCTATTACTACTTAGAAACGCTTCGGAGTGATACCAAAACAATTACATAGTTTTTGTACCAATATAGGTAAATTCTCTATATTATCGGAAGCTAATACCAGTGAAAAGTTATTAGACTTTTATAAAAAAAGAATTGAAGAGGTGTTCCAAAATATTGAGGATTTTAAAAGCAGATACTGTTCCACAAAAGTGGCTAAAACAACCATCAAATCACAAATGAAAGGTTTACCGGAAAAGGTCTACAAGTTCATAAATAGGGGTTAGAACAATAAAAAAATATTTTTCTATGATCTGTACCATACTATCAATTAAACATAAAAACAATCAATTCTCTATAATCTACAGTTTCCAAGTTTTTGAATTTTATATATGTCGATCGCACCCTTTAGTTGGGATTTTGTATATCGTACTTACATATTTAATTTAATACGTAGTAAATATTAAAAAATGTATTATTTTCTATGAGTTAATGTATGAAATCAATTAGCCTTTACCAATATAAATATTATTCTATATATGAATTACTTTGCCTAAATACAAGAGCTGATATTTTCTCCAAAGCCTTCTGCATCAATATCGGTAGATGATTCGGGATCTTGGAAAATGTTAGGGAATCAGGCCATGCCTATCAAGAATTGCCATCATTGGCTACCAGCCAACAAAATCTTTGTTAATTGTCTGCACTAATTAATGAGATGTATCACGGCCCATGACATATTTTGACTGTATTTAATTATGGTTATTGTAGTAATGGATGCTATCTCAGTACCGGCTGAATACAAATTCAAATCCATTCACTAAATATCAGTTTGGAATAATTTTCATACATCTTGGCACAGATTTACAGATTTGCGGCCAAACCAAACGGTGGTCTAACAATGCCCACATGTGTGCCAATTAAGAACACATAGGTAGCTGTTCGAAGTTTGATGTGTGCCTTATTCTCAATCTATTGCTTTGTAGGATGTTCCGAGCTAGAGCATTTGGGTGAATTTCTAACCTCCTAAATTGTGAATATTTGAGTTTTTAACATACAACAAATATTAACATACGCAAAATATTGTTTTGTTGTCGTTGAATTGTCTCTATATTTAACGCCGAGGTGGTACCACATAACTGAATACCATTACTTCATATTGGCTTCAAAAGTAATTTATATATCATGCCATAGTGTCATAATTTGTCAAAAGCTTGCGAAACGTCGCAGAGCAATATTTCTTTTCTTCAAACATTTTGTTTATAACATTTACATCTCTGTGTGTTTGTTCGATAGCTATATCCCTTGATATACTATTGGTGACTTGTATTGCCATGTACAACCACATCAGGCAAAAAAATATTGTTTCCACGATTTGGTGGAACGAAGAGCCTCAACCAACATCCAGTACAGTACAACAGCACTGATTAGATATTGACGTACAGGGGCTATTGGCTGACGTGGTACCAGTATGCTCAGGTCTTTGGTCAGGTTCCGAAATTCCCTATTTTCCATCAAAGATGACAAACAAGTCAGGAGAATGATAAACTTTTTACAATCTCTTAGACCAAAAGTCTAATATAAGACTGAAGCATGACAGGATTTTAAATCTGCACGTACAAGCTATACATCAAGTAGTACATTTTACCGAGAAGATAATCCGCAAACGTGTTGTAAATTATGCATAGCTGTGCTACGGATTAACGTGGGTTCCTGCATTGATGGTCTTAGTACTGAGTGAGTACAATGCGTCGACCAGCGCCCCCATATGCTTTTACACATACATACACGTTGCAATCTAATAATCGTTATTCTTGGTCGAACACCTTGCTTTGTTTGAATTATACTCTCCTCTCACACTCGTAACTGTCTTACTGCGCAGCAGACAATACAATAAAACCGTAAGCCATCCTAACAATTATCAGCAAGAATCAGTGACCATGGAGTGAAGTCATTGATTCCAGGGAATGCTGTTTCCCATGGCACCTACTTAAAAATCGTAGATAATACCTAAAGCTTGCGTTCTCCAGTTTTTAGAACCCAAGAAATTCCAAGGAACTGGTAAACCTTGTATATCCGGTCTAACTTAACACGAACTCTAAAACAAAAGCAAGTCAAAGAGTGTAGAAAAAAAGGAGTTAATCTACTACGCATTAGCTGTACATTAAGGAGGAATTTTTTCCGAGAAGACCAGCCGTCGTGGCGGAATCTAAACCACAAAAACAACAATCTATTACTAAGAGGTTAACGTTGATGTATGTAAATCGCGAAATTCATCCAAGAACGTTAGACTGATTCAGGGTGCTGCTGACATTAACAAAAAATCTAAAAATAAAAGCAAAGATAATTTAATTTAAAAGTATTTGAAACATTGTTTTAATGTTTAAATAATAAACCATTGCCGAATTTTTATTACAGTTATCTACCCTGAATATGTTTTAGACCAGTACTGTAACCTATACCGAAGTGCTTATTAGTCGCATCCAATAACAAATCTATGTAAAATTGAAAGATAAAATTCCTAAACTGTAACTGGTCACTAACATTGGTCACTTGCTACGTGAATAGTTTTGAATCGCTACATCTTTTGGTAAAATAAATACGCCAATTACCAGATCACTACAGCATTTTTCAAGCAGAGATCTCGGCCATAAAGGGGGAGGCGATTTTAAAGTACTAAAGGCTTATGGTTATAGGCGTGAATATCCATAATTGGGCAAACTTCAAGACAATTGTTTAAATCGCTCCCAGGTATCTTTGCGGCGTCCAGGGCAGTGCATGAATTACGGTCATCTTTAAATGAGTTTATATTAGGGGTCATACCAATAATCTTATTAGGGATGAATTGGCCATAAATTGTTACTTTCTACGATATGAAGATATGCATCAATTGGTTGGATTACCGCTTTCTTCTAACAGATAAATAATTCTACGCAACTTGACAAACAAATCCATATTATGGATCTTGGTTTAATTTCATATTATGGCTTCCAAAGATTATTTTATAAATTCTGGTAGTCATTGTCATAGGGCACTGGATTGTTAGTGCACACGCTGACTCCTTTTCAATGACTTCTGCTGAAGTTTCTTCAATGTGGAAGAGGAGAAAACAATGTAAAAAGTTTTATGCTGATTTTCCTGATATTGATATCAGAATGAACAATTCTTTTATATATGCATCGGAATGGATAGACTTGAAAGCTGATAATTTTTATTATAAATTGCATGGTGACACTCGCATGTTAATCGAAGGTTGTTCGTACAAAGGCTTTAAATTATAACAGGTCTTCTTGAACAGCGATATGCTTCATTTTCGCCAGATTCTGAATGCACCTGCGATATCGTAAGCACAAATAAACCTTTGATGGAAACGTTTGTTTTTAGAAATAGAATTAAACTTTTAATCGAAACGTTTTTTTTTAGAATGAAGGGCTTCATTTCCACCGTAATTATATTCAGTTTCTAATATGAAACTTGGTAACCCTTTTGCAGAGAACAATGCTCTTTTATTATTTTGCCTTAAATGACATTTATTTCTTTTAATAATATTTTTTATTTGTTTGACATTTTTCACTTGCTATTTGTTTTTAATACTCTCTTTCTTGCTCAATATTTCTTTAGCTCTCTCTATTTCTATAAATTTGCATGGTTTTTTTAGTTGACATTTTAAATATTTGTTGAAGGTTTATTATTGCCACCATGAATTTTTTTTAATTTGCAACTATAAACCATGTGGATGATTGTATGGTTTAATAAAAGACGAATAGAAAAAAATGTTTTTTCTTTATTTCTTAGTTTTTGTATTTCTTTGACATTGTCCACATAATGTTGGAGGTTAAAAACACAAAAGCATTTACAAAAAAAATAAAAAATAACTAAAATATCCACATGGTATTGAATTACTTGAGCTAAGTTAACTTCATGGCTTATCTTGTAGAATGCATTTAAATGCAAATCTTTATTCTCTAAAAAATTCCATTTACCATTTTTGGTTTGAAAATATAAAACAAAAAAAAAAAATTGTAAATCTTTCATTTGTAATTTTAATGAGATTTTTACGTACATTGGCCATAAAAAGTCAATAGTATATAGTAAAATATTGATATGTGGTATTGTCTTTATATTTAGTTAGAAAATAGTACAGTGGAACATTTTATGAAAGAGAAATTTTACTTTTAAACTGATTAACAAAACAAGTTACTTATAAAAATATTAAATATAAAATAATAAAATTTCTCTATTTAATTTTATTATAAATTTTATCAACCTACTGTGCAGCCAGCGCTACATTGCAATGCAATAAGTAGTCAATATTGATTGCACTTCATATTCTAACGACATTTGTTTTTTTATATTCAATTCTCTATAAACCTGTCAATATGCATTTGTTTTCATGAAAAAAAAAACTTCCAGAAAAAACACAAATCCACATACAACTGAATAAATAATTCCACTGATGTGTCTATACAATGTCTGCCTTCCTGTTTTACCCAAACTACAGTAACAATTTCTTTTTGTATAGAGAGTAGCAGTAGCAGTAGTAGTAGTAGTTCTTTGTCTAGTTTTAAGAATTTGTTAAATTTTGTTGCAGAGAAAACAGAAATTCCTTGTTTTTTTCTTTATTCTTTAGTCATCTTTGAATTGTGTACTTTCGAAAAATATTAAGTAGTTAGTTTGTTTCCTTATATACAATTTATTTCAAAGTCATGGTGCTCGGTTGCTGTACAAGTAAAAAAAAAACAAAAACAAAAAATAAATATGCAACCAGACAGCGTCAACATCAGCGTATTTTTGTTTTTCTAACTTTTACTTCAGCTTCATATTTTTTTTATTTAGTTTTATATACTTCATTGATTCCCTAAGGGTTGTAGAGAAAAATTGGTGTTTCCTATTCGAGTAGCCAACATTTTTTTTTATTTAAAAAAATTTAACATTTTCAAATACACGAAATAGGAGTTAAAGTGTAAAACCACAATTGTATTGAAAAGAAAAATAAAAATATCGTAAGAAAAATGTCAAAATATTTTCTCTAGCGAACAGCATAGAGATTTATTTTGACATACGCAGGTGTAGGAAGGTTGTGTGTTAAATTTTTTGGGAATTTAAACACAAAAGGATTATTAAGAAAAAATAGAAAATATAAAAAAGCACATTATACAGTGGGGCCTAACCCCTCATCCATGGATGTCCTTAATTGCATCTAAATCTCTCAGTGGCTTCAGAGACCAAGAAATATTACCATTTATTTTGCATTTGGCCCTACTGTACATTTTAAGATATTCAAAAGAGAACCAAGTAATTAGAGGACTTCTCAGCGAAGAAAGAACTGAGAAAGAGCTGAATTTCATCTGAATCCGCCCAATGGTTTCAGAGAACTAAGTAATTAGAAGACTTCCCAGCGAAAAAAGAACTGAAAAAGAGCTGAAAAAGTCATGAATTGAATTTGTGTTGTCATTGGAAGGAAGTCCTTAGTGATATACTTCTTTATACTTCTTGTGCATTGATTTCGAAGTACTTCTATTTAAACTATGTTACTAAAATTTTATAACAAAAATTCCGCTTAGTCTTATTATTAACGTTAATATTTTTCTTAGAAGGAAAACAAAGGATCCTGAGTAGATGTTTTATTAATATTAATTTTGTCCCTAATGAAGAAATTTCCCAGAGAATATTAAGGGCGTTTAGAAAGTTTAATGGATAATAGTTTAAAATATAGAGGAGAAGCGATATAAAGCTAATACGACAAGGAAAGAAGTAATGTGGGGAGTAGAAAGCAGATCAGAGACTACAGAGAAATAAATAGTTCCAGCTTACACAAAGCCATATTGAGTAGAACTCCCAAAGAGATGGAGCCACATAGAAGGTGTGTTATCTACAGATCTTCCTCTATAAATCTTGACAACATATACTTATAACTGAAATGTTTGGGTGTCTGAAATGATGATGATATTTCTGAGCCATTCTCCAACAAGATCTATGTTTTTGACAGTCCAAATTCTGGTATAAGATCTTACCAACTAAGCAAGAGTTTTAGTGTGACCAAATTTTCTGAGCCTTATTCACACTCGATCTATAAAAATGTTACTCAAAAACTCTCGTTCTCCGGCATTCATACATCAATATTGACATGAAACAGGTATTTAATAGCAGATTGGCTGTCAGTAATGACACAAACATTTCTATCTGAATTGTTGTGATACTTCAGTCAGATCCTTTTAAAGTTAACAGGTAGCGCAAAGCTTAAACGATTTTTGGAATAAGTGGCCAAGTGCATACTCTGAATATGATAAAAGTTCTATACAAAGATTAATGAGAAAAATGAATGTCCTTTTGTCAGCGCCCTTCGTTAACTACATCATTCATATGATCAGCAATCTTGTAGGAGTCGATCGCTGGAATTTATTTTAGGCGAATGTACAACTCGTATCTGTTAGACTTGAAATAATCGTATTTGTGTTGACATGAATATGAGTGCGGGCAGACTAACAAGTATACTATTTTGGCAGAAATTAATTGTTAACTCAGGTGCCTCATTCCAAAATTTCTAACTTTTGATATCATTGTTCAAATCGTATATTAATAGACGAATTATTGTAAATGGCGTCTTATAAAATCGTATCAATACTAGTGCAGTGTCCGCATATTTCTCTTACTCCATTTTTTTACTGATCCTTCTAGTCTAACTTACACTTTCATCAAAACTATTTTCAATCGGTAGACAAGTGGGCTACAATTAGACACCATTAGATAATAAAAAGAACTTTGTATTTTCGCCTGGCTTTCCATGAATTATAAATATTGTAGCTCCTCTTTTATTGGTCCATTTTTGAGCAAGCTAATTTGCAAATTCAGGAGTTTAAATCAGTTTTTATAACCGAGTGTTAATAAAACCGTATTTCTTTGCATGATTGCATCCGGCACGAAGGACCATTCAGTGATAACAATTGGCAACAATTTCATTTTATCTCTTGTAGCTGAGCAGATGACATCTCCAATTAATGTAATTTACAGTGTTGAACTCAAATATGATATATATTTCTGAAGATTTATTCTACTTTTTGAGTTCTCGCGTGTGGAAGCATTGTGCATTCATTACTGCTTTTAATCGTATTCTGAAAGTTCGATTTTATTTCAAATTGTGTGGAAGGACGAACTAAAGTGCTCTTGTTGTGATTACGGATGTTATATATTCAAGAAAATAGTGAGATTGTTGTTAAATACAAATTTCATTATATCTCTCACTAACTGAACTGAATGGTTTAATTCGAGATTTAAATTAACTCAATTGTCAGAGTTGATTGCATTATGGTTACAGGGGTAAAATGTTGTACACTAATATAAATGGGATCAGAAATGAGGCACTATTCCCTATTCTCAATGGAAATATATAGATTTCAGTGATGATATTAATGATTTATTTTATTCAGGCGCGGATCCATGGGGAGGAAAAAGGGAAAATTCGCTCCCCAAAATGAAAACTTTTAATGAAAATCTTAAAATTTAGAGAAATAGTTGTAAAAATCATTCTATTTTCCTCCCCCAAAAGCTTGAACTGGATCCGCGTCTTATTTTATTTCATTATTACACCGATTCAGAGAAAAGCAAAACGTCTACCTTAAAGCTCCCAGAATACTTCTTAGCCACGTCTTCACATTGAAACTAATCTTATCCAGAACTCTTTAAAGAAGTTGGAATGAAAAAACGTCACACTGTGGTCTCAAAACGAAATTTTTGGGCAAGAATTCTGTAACTTTAGAACTGATGGACGTATTTGAATGAAGTTTTCATATCTAAAATCATGAGGTTTATGTCAATTGATTTGGAAAAGAACCGTTTCGTAGCGGATATGAAGAATCAGGAATGGACCTCCAAAGGTGGTCACCTCAAGTATGAACATATTTTAAAAAATCCCCAAAATTTTATTTATGATATGATTGATAAAAAAAAAAATACACATAAATATAATTCTTTATAAAAAATGAACATACCCGAGGTGATAAACTTTGAAAGTCAATTCCCCGATAAGAAACTGTCATCCTCCAAATCAATTGGCATAAACCTCAGGATTATCCGTGTGAAATTTCATTCAAATACGTTCAGCTGTTCTTAAGTAACAGAATTATTTCCAAATAATTTCCTTTTGCGACCATTGTGCACCATGAGTTGGAAAATTCGAAAATATCGGCAACGTTCTCAGCAAAATTAAAAGAATTAAAGTTAGAATATTTCTAAATCTCAATTTTTTTATACGGTATTTTCGTTACAATTAAGTGAACCAAATATAGGTACTTTCTCTTCAAAAATTCAAGAGAGTGTTATTTCATAATTTGCTACAAGGTCCTTAAAGACATCTTCACACATTTTCTTAGCATTCCTTGAAAGCTTTTCTTCATTTAAGTTGTCCATTGATATTCAAGTAGCACTATAAAAATTAAATAAAAGTTTTTTTTTTTTTTTTTTACATTTTTATTAACATCATCCCATTACTTTAACTCCCACAACCATTCACATATATACATATATTTGTTTTTGCTAAACTTAATACATAATATTTGTTCTGCTCTTTTCTTTATTACATTACCACACTCTTTATCTACTAGACACTTTAGAGAAACTCTTTTGACCATTTACTTAACTATTATACATCTCATTGGCATGATTGTTCTTTTCTTTTTTATCGATTTTCGTAATCGTAAAATTTCAACTCTTAAAAGAAAATTCCATAAACATGCAATGACATTGGCTGCAGCATTTTTAAATAAAACTTTTGGCTTTTTATTACTTTGAAAAGAAATTAAAAAAATAAAAAAGAACAATAAAAGAAATCAACTGCAAAACACTTGTAAATAAAATGGCACGATATTTCCATATTAAAAATTAAAAAAATAAAAATGGAAAATGTCAAAAATTTATTAGATGCGGAACTAAAAAAAATTGAAGAAAGAATTAAAAACCATCTAACAAGGGAACAATGCCAATAAACTTTTGTTTGCAGTAGTTTTCTTCTCCATTGATAAAGCAACAAAATGAGATGGATGGAAGGAAGGAGGATGATTGTTGATTGGTTGTTGCTTGGCTGGGTATATGATATGAACAATGTCTTGAGTACAAAATAATTTAAAATTTTTACAAATTTTTAACAAGCAAATCAGCACAAACAAAAAAAGAAAAAGAAAAACTAATTAAACAAAAGATGTTTTTTGTTTTATTTTTTTCTTTTTCTTGTTTCTAAGTAGCTCAAATGTAATTATTTCTAAAAAACTAAAAAAAAAATAAAATGTAATAAAAATATTCCCACATATTTTAACATAAATGATTTCAAAGAATCGCTAAGTATAGAATTTTTATGAATTTTAACCCTTTAAAGGGCGCTGAACTTAAAAATGCTGAATAGAAACTTTTTATTAATTCGTTTAGCTTTATCTCCACATGAAATGTGGAGATTTTTAAATATTTAAAGTAGAAAAATAATGGTTCAGAAATTATCCTACACTTATATATCATTATACGCTCATGGCATCAAGAGTTCTTTACATAAATTTGCCTATATATTTTGTAGGTTAGGTTAGGTTAGTTTGTAAGGATGACACCGACTGTTTCAAAGTCGGTGCCCATAGAGACCATGTTGGTCCATTATGATTCCTTAAAAACTATACCCCTCTTCTTCATGTTGTAGTGCAATTTACGCCTTCCATTTCGTTGCCTTCATATATTCAAGGAAAATCCAAGGATTTGTACCTCGGATATCAGACAGCCTCTGAAAGAAAAAAGATCCAAAAACCTATTGGATAGGGCAGGGCATTCACATAAAAAGTGATAGCTATGTTCGACAGCTTCCCTACACCACCTACAAGTATCATCTTTTTTAATTCGTAATATTACCATATGCTTACTAGTAATAAGATTTATTACCATTCTCTCTTGCGTCCTATTCATTTCCAGAAAAATATTACTATATATTATTTTTTCTTCATCCCATAATGGCTTAGTCTATATACAGCTACCAGATTCTTGCTATCGACTTGACCAAACAATTCTCGATTCATGTTTAATTTTTTGAATGACCAAGGATAGGGGTGGGAAAACTTCTCTTATTGCGTTTTCTTGTGGTAAATGCGATCCCGCTTTTTCATTGCCTAGAATATTCGTATGGCCTGGCACCCAGCAAAGAGTAATGTTATACAGTTCCTGAAGAGCTAGAAGCTCTTTGTGACAGCTGCTGACTACCTTAGACCTAATATTACCTGTCTTTAATGCCTTTGTAGCAGCTTGACTATCATTGAAAAAGCTCTAATATTACACTTGGATATTCGTAAAATTGATATTTGTTTTGCTGTCATAGCAATCGTGTAAATTTCGGCTTGGAAGATACTACAATCTGCTCTTAAACGATAAAAGGTCTCCAAATGCACTTCACTGCAAAATACCCCACATCCAGTTCCATCATAGTAATGGCCTTACCATGAGAGTAATGGCCTTACTATGGACGAAATATCAGACACGCCCATAAAAAATCCAGACCTGATGGAAAAAAAAACTGAAGGTAGATTCTTAACGAGCACACCAACATACATTCGTTTATGAGACTGAAATTTGTTGTTGACCAGTGTAATCAACCCATTAAATATCAAACATATTTGTAGCATAATTAAAATATTATTGGTTGACTTAAACAAAATTAATAGGAAACTTTAATGGAACATAAATTTAATAATTTAAAATCAAAAATAAAAAAATAATTAATTTGCATTCTTTTTAGCCTTAAATAATACAAATTATTTGATTTTTTTTCTAATTAGATTTCCGGTTATTTAAATCAATTTCATTTTAAAACTAAAAGTTCATATTTTACTCCACTTTATAGTTATTTTTATTAAATTAATATTTTAAGCATAATTATAACAAAGTAATTCCTATAAATTTATATTAAAATTCCTTTTAAATATTTATTTTTAATTAATTAATATTATATTTATTTAATCAAAATTCTAAAGTCCATAACATATTTTTCAAAAATACTTTTACTGCTCTTAATACTAAAATATCAATTAAAATAAACAAATTAAAACATTTAGCTTAAGTAAATAAATACAGAAATTATATTTCTTCTTAATAATATTATTATTAAAATAAATTAAAACTAAATTGCCATAAAACATTTTAAATATCTAAACAAACATGTTAAAAATATTTCAAAAAGGACTAAAATATCTACTAAAATATTCATAAGTAAATATCACACAATTTTTAAGAAGAGAAACGAAAAGAAAGTAATACATTAACTAATAAACAAATTATTAAGATTTAATTTAATTTAAATAACAGGTACCATAATAAGATGTTCAGTGTTTTTAAGTCCTTAATTATAGGAGCAAATAAATAAGTATTACTTATCGGCTAATATTTAGTATTTATATTTTTATTACATTTTAATGGTTTTTAATTGTATAAAATAATACAAATTATATATAAAAAAAAATAAAAATAAATTTATTAATGTTCAAAATTTATTCTCTCTAGCACGCCATGAATTAATTCAAGTTCATTTTATATTCACTGTACAAAATAAAATAAAATAAAACAATAAGAGACGCAAAAAAATTTTATAAACAATAAATGGATTTCAATTCTTATTGGCTGATAGATTGATAGATAATTCAATTTCACAAAACAAAAACAACAACAAAAAGACTAAATAAATGACCTTGTCTGTCAATTTAAAATTGAAAACAACAAATATGTTACATTTTTAGAACTTTGCTAAAGGTATGAAGTTTTAAATTATATATTTAAGTAGGTGTAGTAGCTACTGGAGTATAACAAAAAAAATATATATTAACTGTTAAATGGTAGATAGTAATTTATACTACAACACGGACTACAGATTAGACTATGGGTTGTAAATTAAGAATCAATTATGAAGTATAGTCGAGAAAGTAGAGTATACTATGAAAGAGATTTTGAGAGACTAAAGACTAAACTATAGTTGAGACTATGGACTAAACTTTAGTCGAGACTATGGACTAAACTTTAGTCGAGACTAAAGAAATTGTGGACTAAACTATTGTCAAGACTATAGAATAAACTATAGTCGAAACTAAAACCTAAAATATAATCAAGACTAAAAACTATATTATAGTCGTTACTAAAACTAAACTATGTTCGAAATTATAGAATAAACTATAGTCGAGGCTATAGACTTATCTATAGTTGAGACTATAGAATGAAAACTAAACTATAATCGAGACTAAAAACTAAACTATAGTCGTGACTAAAGACTAAACTATAGTCGAGACTATACATTACACTATACGATAGACTAAACTATAATCGAAACTATTGACTAAACTGTAGAAAATGAACTAAACTATAGTCGAGTCTAAACACTAATCGAGACAATAAACTAAATTATATTCGAGACTAAAACTAAACTATAATCAAGACTAAAATCTAAATTATAGTCGTGACGAAAGACTAAAATATGTTCGAGATTATAGAATAAACTATAGTCGATACTATAGATTAAACTATAGTTGAGACTATAGAATAAACTATAATCGAGGCTAAAAACTAAACTATATTTGAGACTATAGACTAAACTATAGTCGAGACTATAGACTAAGTAATAATCGAGACTATAGACTAAACTGCAGTTCAGACTATGGACTAAACTATAGTCCATAGTCTATAGTCGAGTCTATAAACTAAACAATAGCAGAGTCTATAGACTAAACTATAGTCGATACTATAAACTAAACATATTCGAGACGATAGACTATAGACTTAAGTCGAGACTATGGGCTAGATTGTAGACTATTGTTCAGACTATAGACTATAGTTGAAACTATAGTCGAGGCTATAGACTGCAGTCGAGACTGTAGACTGTAGTCGAGACTAGTCTATAGTCGAGATTATAGCTAGACTATACAGTTTATAGAATAATTCTTGTCGATACTATAGACTATAGTTGAGACTTTGTACTAGACTATAGACTAAACTATATACTAAAATTGAGACCATGGAATAGACTATAGGCTGTAGTCGAGACTATAGACCGTAGTCGAGGCTATATACTGTAGTCGAGAATTTAGACTGTAGTTGAGACTATATACTGTAGTCGAGACTATAGACTGTAGTCGAGACTATAGACTGTAGTTGAGACTTTAGACTGTAGTCGACTACAGACTATAAGTCTAAACTATAGAGTAGTCTATAGTCTAGACTATAGAGTAGTCTATAGTCTAGACTATAGAGTAGTCTATAGTCGAGAGTAGCTATACTCTAGACTTTAGTTGAGACTGTGGAGTAGATCTAGACTATAGACCAGACTATAGTCGAGACTTTATATACCAAGGCTACAGACTAGACTGTAGACTATAATCGAGATTATAGACTGCATTCGAGACAATAGATTAGGCTATAGACTATAGTTGAGACTATAGACTAGACTATAGTCGAGAGTATAACTAAACTATTGTCGAGCCTATAGATTAAACTATAATCGAGTTTATAGACTATAGCTTAGACTATAGTTTAAACTGTAGTTCATTATATAGTCAAGCTTAAAGTTGATACCACTATTGAGGCTGTAGTCGTGATTATAGTTTTGAATATAGCTGAGACTTTTAATTATATACTCGTCTATAGTCTACATTAGACAGAAATAGAGAACTATAGTCGACATCATAGACTAGTCTTTAATTTAAATTATAAACAAAACTATTGTGTGGAGAAAATTCTAAACTGTAGTGTTCTTTATAGACTATACTATTTTTCAAACTATATAATAGATTATAGCATAGTTCATAATCTAGACCATAAACTAAACTACTGCTAATATTATAAACTAAACTATAGTCGTTATTATAGATCATAACTTAGACTCCTTTCTGTGTTATGGGCTTTAAAAGCATTTTGACTGGCATTATATATATAACCTTAATTTTTAATTTAATCCTTTTCTGCCTTTAACTATTTTTTTCTGACAATTTATTAAAATAATTATGTTTGAAAATAACTTTAGTAAATAGATGTAAATTTTTTCTGCATAAAAACACAAATTCCTGCATACTTTTTCATTAGTTAACACAAAAATTATCTTAAATTTTTTTAAAGTAAATTAAAATTTAATTTAAATAAACAAATTAACTAAACTACACTTCTCTCTATATATCTTAGAAGTAAATTAGTTCTGCCTTCACTGGTGTTAATCTAACACTCAATCTTTACTAAATAACTAAATGACCTAAAATATCAAGAGGGTGAGATTATTTGTTTTTTTTTTAATTTGGATTATGATTTCTGATTTGCTTTGTTGTTTATTTAGTGTTCACTGTCTGCTCAATGTTAAAGATATAAAAAAATAAAATAAAATTAAAAGAATTTCTATTGATGGCCATGTCAGACAGACAAATGATTACTTTGTTCTGTTTTCAATTTCAGTCTGTTGCCATTGTTTACTCAACAATTAATTAAAGCAACATATAAAACAAAAGAAAAAAAGAACTGAAAATATCTATATAAAGAAAGAAGTTAGAAATGAAAAATATTATAAATATGTTTTACAGTAAAAGCTTTTGGGAATAATTTAGTACAAGGGTAGTAGTCATGGCTACTAATGGCTACATAAAGTAGTTAAATGCAAGTTATATAAGAATATTTAAAGCTATTTTACTGTTTTTATAAATTAAAATACCAAAAAAAGTTAAATAAAATGTTAAAAAAAAATAAAAATCTTAAATGAACTGTATAATATTAAAACAGATTATTTTATATATATTTTTTTCTAAAGTTATTTGTATTACATTTAATTCAAGATTTTTACATATTAAAAAAAAAAAAAAAAATCAATACAATTTTTAAGTGGGATAAAAAATTATCTCAATGGGTACGAACAATTTTTTAGAAAATTTAAAATTTTCGATAAATTTTCTCTATTTTTATAGAAAGATTTCGATAAATTTTCTTTGTTTTTATAGAAAATTTTTTTCTCCTTTATTTTTACAGACAGTTTTCGATATATTTTCATTAGTTTTTTAGAAAATTTTCGACAAATTTTCTTTATTTTTATAGAAATTTTTCGATAAATTTTCTTTATTTTTATCGAAAATTTTAGATGAATTTTCCTTATTTTTATCGAAAATTTTAGATAAATTTTCTTTATTTTTATCAAAAATTTTCGATAAATTTTCTTTATTTTTATCAAAAATTTTCGATAAATTTTCTTTATTTTTGCAGGAAAATTTCGATAAATTCTCTTTATTTTTATAGAAATTTTAGATAAATTTTCCTTATTTTTATCGAAAATTTTAGATAAATTTTCTTTATTTTTATCGAAAATTTTTGATAAATTTTCTTTATTTTTAGAGAAAATTTTCGATAAATTTTCTTTATTTTTAGAGAAAATTTTCGATAAAATTTCTTAATTTTTTTTAGAAAAATTTCGATAAATTTTCTTTATTTTTATAAAAAATTTTCGATAAATTTTCTTTATTTTACAGGAATTTTCGATAATTTTTTTTTTATTTTTATAGGAAAATTTGGATAAATTTTCTTTATTTTTATCGAAAATTTTTGATAAATTTTCTTCATTTTTTTAAGAAAATTTTCGATAAATTTTCTTTATTTTTATAAGAAAATTTTCGATAAATTTTCTTTATTTTTGTAGAAAATTTTCGATAAATTTTCTTTACTTTTATTTTTATAAAAACATTTTCGATAAATTTTCTTTATTTTTATAAAAAATTTTCGATAAATTTTCTTTATTTTTATAGAAAATTTTCGAT
>MINK01013172.1:0-25227 GCA_001735545.1 Phormia regina
AAATGCTCAAGAACTATTATTTTTTAATTATTCTAATTTAATGGTTATTCTGTAATAAAAAATATTTTCATTAAAATTGTACTAAACAATTACGAATTTTTTAAATAAAATGTTAAACATGCTCATTGTGACTGAGTGAAATCTTAAAGGATTTAATAGAATACGTTAACCCCGTTGTTTTAGATTTAACATAATATCATAGCGTAATTATAAAGTGCTCGTTCAATTCGATGTTCAAAAATAACAATTACTTGAATTTTGTTAGTGTAAAACTACTACTAATAACGTTAAAATTCTATGAACAGATGTTAAGAGAATGAAGTAGTGGAAGAATACAAAAAAAAGTCGAAATTAACTTCACATAGGAATTAATAAAACAGTTTCACAGTTCCGTGAGATCTATCCATGAAAAAATGTAAAAAATCTTTTTTTGTGAGTTACTTTTTAATTCTACTATGACATTATATAAACAAAATAGTTAATCTCTTCTGCAAGCAATTTGACACTCTCTGTTAAATAATAACGAGAACAGATCTTTGTTTCAAATTAATGTTAATGGGTGGATAAAGCGGACCATGAGCAATTCTATTTTGTATATTTGTTTCCCTAAAAGAAAGAGGGAGAAAAAATTTGATAATTTTTTACATGTTTACTAGGGGTTAGTTGTGAATCACAAGTATGGACGTTGATTTATCAGCTGATTAAAAACTGTCACTGCCACTGAGTACGCGCAAATGTAATTTTGTTTGAGTTGACTAGATGTATGGTAAATTCTCGAATACAATTCAAAATTACCATGTTGGTATTATTAGTACACATATTTGGTAACACTTGTAATGGCTACCTACCGTCATACTCAGTGAATACATTTTTAATAAATATTTTTACGCAAATTTTTTAAGCAAATAATAAAATCGAATGTGCACTCGTTGAAATTGAAAAGAAAAAAACAGAAAGCGACAGGAGGAAATTTTTCGCCAAATAGTTTCCTATATTATATTTTGTTGACAACGAAACTGGTAGAAAAAAATCAACCTTGTTAGAAAAGGCAACCATTTTGTGTGGTAAGGCATTTTGTGAAAATATTTTTTGTGTGTATAACTTGTGCGTGTTTTTATTTCTTGGAAAGCTAGTATTTTTTCATTTCCTTAAAAAGTTTGGTAAACTTGTTTAATTGCTTATTATATACATACATATATTGGATAATTAATTTTGTATAGAAAATAAAAAAATGAATAAATTTCTGTCTTCAGCCTGAACTAAATATTTTGGAATAAAAGTATACATTCATACATACATATGAACTATATGTATGTATGTAAATACATCTAAACATGTTCATATGAATATAGTATGTACATCCATATATACATGTATTTATAATATATAAAATGTATATACATACATGTATTTACATACATACATATTTATATAAATATGTATGTAGGTGCATTCATATTTACAATATAGATGTATGGAGACGTATGGATTTACGTAAATCATCTACATACATATGTACATACACTCGCATGCATAATGTATAGAAATACGTCGTAAACTATATAGTACACGTACTTTTACATTATATTTTTAATATGTATGTATATTGATTTTTCTATATAAAAAAGCAAGTGCATAAGAATCAATGTACATACAATGTATATACATATCATGTATATATGTATATGTATGTACATTAAAGTGCCTCGATTTGTATTGTGAGAAAAATGTTGCTAAATTACTCTCCTAAAATTAAAGATTGATCTTTAATAAACTAATCCCCAAAATATTTTTTTTTTCATTTACTTTAATTTCGCGAGCCTTATGGATAATTTTTGAAGTATTTCCCAAATTATATACATACATATGTTTGTATATTAATAGTTTACACAATTTTTTAATTTTGATAAAATAGAGCAACTTTCGTGGGCTTAAATTAAGACCTACCCTATGGATTTTTATTTAATTAGAATTCTAATTCAAGAGTATTTTTCTTGGGATTATAGTTATGTATATAAAATTTCTTTCTGCAATTTCTGGTTTACAAGTTATTGGCCTTCAATATATTTCTCTGAATATCTTTATTAATATTTGTAACCTTCATTAATATATCCAACACTTACTATTAACTTTATAACAATTTAAGACATATTTTATGTGTATAAATGGTGGTACGTAAACTCCTTAATCCCGAACGAAACAAAAACTATAACTATAGGTTAGATGCTATAGATCCCGTACAACCCTAAGATATGCATATAAAAAACAGAAATTTTCACATATTTTACTAAAGAAGCTTTAGAAAAAATACTGACACTTTCATACAAATATTTTAATATTTTAGTGATTTGTGTGTTCTGAGTAAAGTATCTAGATTTTCGATTTATATCAGCTTTAATGTAACTAATTAAAAAATAAAATTTATGTTATTAATTGCATAAATAACTTTTAATGTAAAACAAAAAATCAAGACTTGAAGTAATTCCATATGGTATCCATGCACTCAAAACAAAAAAATTGTTTGAAAACAAGTTTTTAATCTTTTGACGAAGAAATTTCGATTTTTATCCTATTTGTAAAATTTTTCTAATGTTAACCACAGTCTGTCGTTGACCAGTTGTTTGGTAAAAAAGAACAAAATAAAATACACAAAAATAATACTTTAATCGAAGATATTTCCAATAAATTTGCACAAAATGACAAATACTTTGAATACCAAAGAATTATTAAGTTTCGCCATTTTTGCACAACGTTTTGATTTTCTTCCCCAAGAAACGATATATTAACATTAATGACATCGTAATTTTCAATTTATATGATAAAGAGCTTAAGGCTATCGGTAGCAAAGTTCCGTTTAAATTTAAAATTTGTTGTGCCAAATGAAACTTTTTTCCCGTGATAAATTTTTCTATTATATTGTCAAAATTTTTACATAGCCCTATGAGCTAGTGAAATATTATTCACCTCATATATTTCAAAATTTTACTTTGCTACAGTTTCGCACACACCCAAAAAAATCGAAATTATTATTTTTTCCTAAGAAAAAAATTCAAACATTTTCAGGAAAATAAAATTAAAAACAAAAATAAAAATCTTTTTTAGGTTTCTCCATTTAATTTTTATATTTCATTTATGTTTTAAAAATCATTGATTTTTATTAAAAAAAATGAAAAGCAAGTTTTTATTATTGTATGGTAATATAAAAATGAAAGTAGGGGTTTTCATATAATCGTATAAGTGCCTCATAAAGCTGATATATTCAGGTATGTGATGGAAAACGATTTCGAAAACGAATCGATTTGAAATCGAAAAAATGTGTGATTAAAATTATATTTTAATCACTTTCTTTTATATTTTATTAAATATTTTTTTTTTGCCTGAAAATAATGGGTATTTTTCACATGAAATTTATCACACAATCGGTTTTCATTACATACGTGATTGTATACATTTACAAGCTCGTAAAAGTTTTGTCACACTTTGCAAATTTATTTACACAATTTATTTTTTTTTACACTATAATTTCAATGTCTAAAAGATCTCGTAGATTTTTATATTTTAATATTCAAATTTGAAATGCAATAAAATTAATCTGTTTTGTATTTTCTATTTTTTCAAAAGAAAAGAATGAAAAAAATAATTTTAAATGTTGAAAAATTGTGCAATTTGCAAAATTCTTGACGCAAATAAAGAAAAACAAGATAGAATAACAAGAGGCATTCATGTAACACGTAGGTTAATCATATAAATTGACGAATTGCGTATATTTGTCTGGTTAAACTTTGACAGATGCTCTTAATTATAAATTTTCATCAGAACTCGAATTTGGAAACTGTGTCAATACTTTTTTTCGGGCTGTGAATATTATTAAAAGTAATAAAACAAGCATTGGTAAAGCATTTACCTAGATATAAGTTGAATCGTTGGCAAAACGCTTTGTATTTGTAAAAAATACTTTGTCAGCGCTGATATTTTGTACGGTTGGCATTTTATTTGCGTTAAAATTAAATTAATCTCAAAAGGTTTAATGAATGCTGATATCAAAATTATTTAAAAAGAGAATGATGTCCTTAAATATAATTTACGGTGGGAAAATGTCCAAAAAATTATATTAGATATCTTTTCGTGATCTATTTACATATATTTTTTTCCCTGTTAATGCATGGGTGTTTAGATAATTTTATTTTCAGATGATATTATGCTTTTATTTAGTACTACAGTATTACCTTGATTAGTAAAAACCTTGTACAATTCAATAAGATTTAATATGGGAAAAACTATGAACAATATAAAAAGGTTTCATTTTACGTTGTTTCTTAAAAAATAATTGAGGTCGTACTCGATTATCTGTGTCGGAGCCACTTTGGTATCAATATTAATATTTAAGAAAAATATGGGCAGTACCACGCCTCCTAGAAGTAGGAGGCGTTTTACCCATATAAATTAAATGCATTAAATGTTCAAATTTTGACATCCATGAAAACATTTGTCTAATAAATTAGCGGATTATGGGGGTATGCCCCTCCCATAAAAGTTAAATACGAAAATAGTATGTATGGGATACTATTAGAACTTGATTTTCAAATTCCGGGAATTTCACATGGGATTCCCGGGAATTTTGAAATCACTTAAATGTAAGAAAATTGCATGAATTTTTACAATAACTTATATATTTGATTAATGTTTTGAAAAAGATTAAGCTATAAATTTCCCTATATCTACAACAATGTCATTAAGGTTTTATACAGTGATATGAACAACATGTCTAATTTATCTCATAAAAATTTTACAAAACTTTATGGAAGTTAATATAAAAAGTCCGACGTGCTTTTTGTCATTTCAGAATCACTATAATATAACTGCTATTTCACTAAGAAGACTCCTACAATAATCAATTAAACGTAATTATTTTTACTTTTGACCCAATAAAATTTAATGTTGAGTTCTTATACACTTAGGAATAATTTGCTTTTTTATCTCATAAAATCACTTTTTACTTTGGACATATACTAATCTATGTACTACACAGACGTTTTCAAATATATCAAAATAACTTTACAATATTTTTAAGTATCGGAGATCTACTAAAGCCTGATTTAAAATGTATTTATATGGTTTAGATAAAGCGAAAACGTATCTCAATATATTAAGAATCTAATTTTAATTCATTGTTTAATTATGTCCGACCAAATATGGACTTGTGTCAGTAAACCTATGAAAGAACTGTGAAAAAAATATTTATTAGTTTCTGTGTTATTGCATTTTTAAATGACAAAAAGCACTTCGGACCATCCTTTTACACAAAGAAAAAAGCAAATTGTAATAAACTTTATTCGATGACCGTGCAGGAAATTAAAATTAGTTCCATATATATATATACGATCTGCAAAACTTTGTGAAGATACAATGTAATATATTTTTGATATTTTCATATACTGTTGGATCATCCATTGAAGATACAAACATCGTAATATAGTTTTAACACTTATTTAAATTACCTTAAAGGTTTTTGGAAAAAACGATTTTGGATATTCACAAAACTCTTTCACGACAACATTCACTAAAGTTAATCAGTAGGTTAAGTAATTGATAAAAATTTTTTCTTAGTATAAAAATATATCCCTATGGGTCTAAGTTGTTCAACTAATGAGAGTAATATTACTTATAGTTTTTAATCCGAGAATCCCGGAAAGTCGAAAATTTTTTCACACTATCCCGTTAAATTGCGATTCCTATATATAATATACTTTATAAATAAAAAAACACTGGTCATTAGCTCTAAAACGAAGGCCATTTTAATATTATTATTATTATTTTTTTTTAATTATTTAATTTCGGTCTGTGTTCACTTTTTCCATTCTTCTAAGAAACGTAAATTATCCCTAGGATTAGGATAAACCTTTATTGTAAGCATTTGTCGTTGTTGCAACTTTTTGCTCATCTGAGCTGATTATGGGAATATGTAACATTTGCTTTTAATTATATTTTATATCTTTGGTCATTTGATTTGTGGTATTCAGGATGAGTTAAATTGTTTTTTATTTTTTAATCTTATATAACCTTATTTAGGTTATCACTGTGAATTATAATTAAATAAATGTTTTACATTTAATATCGGATTTATTCATGAAATTTGTGTATTATACATATATATAAATATTTTAAATTGATTTTTCTTTACATTCTATTTTTTTTTTTAGTTTGTTTATTTAAATAGTTTGGTGGATATTTCAACATGGATAAATTTAATCCAATGAAGATTCGATCCGATGCTACGGTGGGCGGAAAATACAGACTAAGTCGGAAAATAGGTAATTCAAATCAATTAATTGTCAATAACATTATATACTTAAGTTTATTTAATTTTAGGAAGTGGATCATTCGGAGATATTTACCTTGGTATAAGTATTCAGAGCGGCGAAGAAGTAGCTATTAAAATGGAAAGTACCTCTGCTCGCCATCCACAGCTGCAGTACGAAGCAAAATTGTATCGTATTCTCAATGGTGGTGTAGGTATACCAAGGATACGTCACCACGGCAAGGAAAAGAACTTTAATATTCTTGTAATGGATCTTCTTGGACCTTCGTTAGAAGACTTGTTCAATTTCTGCACTCGTCATTTTACTATTAAAACTGTATTAATGTTGGTTGATCAGATGATTGGACGTTTAGAATATATACATATGAAATGTTTTATACATCGGGATATTAAGCCAGATAATTTTCTAATGGGAATTGGGCGTCATTGTAATAAGCTATTTTTGATTGATTTTGGATTGGCTAAAAAGTACCGAGATCCTACAACTCGACTTCACATCCAATACCGTGAAGATAAAAATTTGACAGGAACAGCTCGTTATGCATCTATCAATGCTCATTTAGGTATTGAGCAGTCACGAAGAGATGATATGGAATCTTTGGGTTATGTTATGATGTATTTTAATCGTGGTGTTTTACCTTGGCAAGGAATGAAAGCTAACAATAAAACACAAAAATATGAAAAAATTTCTGAAAAAAAGATGTCTACACCCATAGAGGTTTTATGCAAAGGATTCCCAGCAGAATTTTCAATGTATTTGAATTACTGTCGCAGTTTACGATTTGATGAACAACCAGATTATATGTATCTTAGACAACTTTTTAGGTAAGTTAAAATTTAGTTTTCTGCCACTTGTGTTTAAATATGTATATGACAGATGTTGTTAATTGTATGTTCATAGATCAAGAGCATTTTCATCACTTCAAAAGTAAAACAATTATAATAATTATTATAATTTCTTTTTATGTTTCTTTTTTGATCTATGAATTTTCTTCATTTGATTAGTTTTACCAAATATTTTATATTTTTGGATGATTCTTGAACGTCTTTTCTTTTCTGTAAACCTTTTACAATAAATTTACATAAAAATTTTGTGAGGTTATACGTATCCTAAGGAGGAATTTAATTTTTTTCCACTATCGTTTTTAATTTCAACGTAATTTAATAAAGTTAAATATATGTATATTAAAGACTATTTTATTTTTTATTGATATATTTTTACTATTTTTTATGCAAGCATACCAATTTCCTATATATCCCTGTACCCATCTGCATTTATTAATGCGATACATTAGACACTTTAATTACAAGAATTACCCAAACCTTTTAAACTTTTTCACTTCAATTTGATTTACAGAGCATAGATTCTTGCATTTTTAGTAATTCTTGTATTCTTTAGAGTTTACAATTTTATAAATTAGAACTTGAGCTTTAAACTAATTTGAATTGTCCCACTTACAAGTCTAATGTTTTTGGGACTTTGAAGCCCCAGTATTTAGCCAAAAGTAATGTTCATTACAATTTCATTATAACTTCAGAACAGGAATTGCAAATATTAATCAAAGGTGTTTAACAAGCATGTTTTTTTATATATATTTATATTTTTTATATTTATATTAAAAAATTTTATTATAATTCGTATTGAAGAATTATAGTTAATCGTTTGAAAGTATTAAATGACTTGTGTACTTTTGACTGTTAAGTAAATTGTATCAAATATAGCCCACAACACTGGGTGCCCAACTTGTTAAAGTTATCGCTTGTATTGGATATAAAGTCGTTTAAACTTTATTAGAAGTTACGCAAATAATAGAAAATTATAAGTTAAGGGATCATAATTTATATAAATTAAATAATAAACTATTGAATATATACCCTAATGAAGATTCAAATTAATTTGAGCCAGTTTTATAATGTATATTTTTGTTTGAAAAGTTGCAATTGGTAACACTAATAGTTTGCTTACAGAATTTCAGTAATATTTTTATACCTTACACGACCATATTTTGTTGGTGATTTGTGGTGATAGGTCGATTATTTCACCTAGCCTCCATACTTATGTCCCCACGAAATATGGTTTTAACACTCAAAAACGCTTCAAAAATAGTAATATTTTAATAAAATTTGGAGAAAACTAGTTCTATACAAATACCAATCAATAATTTTGGTAAATTCTTACTTCTTAGAATGAAAAAAAAGTTGAATAAAACTTTTCCATCAAATCACCTTTATGAAATTTTGAGGTTATAAAATTATGCAAATTATGGTTCCGTATTTTAAATTGGTGGCAGACTATTGTTAGTTACTTTTTATTATAACAAAAAATTAAAAATATTGATATGATTTTTGATATTTGTATTTAACAAAATAAAATTGTATATTTTTTATTATACTCTTTCAGAATTCTCTTCCGAACTCTTAATCATCAGTATGATTATATTTATGATTGGACAATGTTGAAGCAAAAAACTCATCAAAGTCAACCGAATCCAGCACTATTATTGGGACAAGCTGAAACCCGTAACGATAGAGAACGAGAGAGAGAGAAGGAAAAGGAAAAAGCGAGTGGAAAAACAATGCTCTCTGAATAAATGTGAAATTAATTATACATATATTTTGGTTAACGCTAAAAATAGTTGAAATGTATGAACTCATGTAAAATTCAACATTAAAAACAAATTTTACTTTACTTTTTAAATTGTGCTGCAAAAAAATTTTGCATCATTTACTAAAAATATAATATTACGATAATTATTAATATTAATAATTTTGAATTATGTCAATAAATGCTAACTGTGTTGGAGTTAAACAATAAATATAAATCAAACTACAGTTTATATTTTAAACACCATTTGAATATATCAACATTTCTAACAAAAATATATATTTACACAGTAAAAGTTTAAATTGTGCACGAATTAATCCAATAAAAACGCTAGTAATTATTTTAAACTTTTTATGATCCAACTTATTTAAATATATAAAGTTTGCTGGCTGTGTTCGGGACACAAAATTCCGCTACATTCCGTTTTAAAATAAAAACGTTTTTTTTACTCTAAAATATTCGAAATAAATTTGGTAAATGGTTATAGCTACTCGAAAATGAAGAAAAAATGTTCCAAGGAGGGCGTCAGTTTTGGTAAAAGTAATTGGCGATTGTGAATACAATAAGAAAATAATTTTAAATACAAAACCTTCTCAGAGGTAAAAATATAAAAACAACAGTCTGAATTTCATATAGTTCAAAAGAACATTCTAAAAAATTAAAAAAATGCAGAAGCAACAAATAAGATTCTTCAAAGGTACTATTGGCACAAAAAAATGGCATAAGAGGACTTCTATCGAATGAAGTTCCCATCGGAAAATTTGTTAATTTTTTTTCATAACTAGCATAAAATCACGATTTTTTTGAAACCTACTTCGATTAAAAAATCGAAACTTTTTTTAGCAAAATGTCTAGGACCACTTGATATGTCAGTCGCAATTTTGTTAGCAACAGCAGTAATATAATGATTAACAGTTGTACAAAAATATATAATTATGGAATTATTGTTGCTTAGTTTTTAAAGCTACAATTGTTTAATTTTCTTAGTGTTCGTAATATGATAAAAATTTAGACTTATAAATTTGAAAGTATGAAAGCATACGTTAAGGAAAACATTTTATTAATTGTCGGTAAAATGGTGAAGGGTATTAATTTTATTTTTTACAATATTTGGTTTACAAGAAAAATTTTGTGAAATATACATATAAAAGGATTTGCCTATTTACAAATAGAGCTTCAAAAGAATCAAATCTTAGCTAAATTCCCTTAAATCTTAATTCTGAATAAGAAAATAATAGTTTTATTGAATGAAAAACTACCATTCCCAAAAATATAATTCAAAGTTTGTTGTTTGAATAGAATTTATTCTTAAATGAATTAATTCATAAAGAATTCATTCATTTTTTGTCAATTCAAATTTTTACCAAATTTTTTATTTTACAAAATGAATTAAATATTTTCTAAAGCTAATTTGTAATAGATTTGAATGGAAGAAAATTTTAATGATTCAAAATACTTTTTAAGCTTGCATTGTATAATTGATGGATGAATTCTTTACAATATTAATTCAATTTATATGAAATTCCATGAATTCTATGAATTTAAATAATATGAATGCTTTAAAAGTGTGAATAGGTTAATAAATTTAATTCGATTTTAAAAGATTTATTAAAGAATTACTGCCTTATTAATAATAAAATTTGAAAATTTATAAAAGGTTTATAGACAAAATTTCCATACAAATTTGACTTATAAAGTGTTTATAAATTTTATTATGAATAAGGCAGTTAAACTATAATAAAACACTACAATCTCCATATAAGAGTGAATACAACATTAGCAACATATTGATATTGTGTTTAATTTTGTTCTACTTTTTATATTTAATGTAAAATTAAGCAGTTTTAATGCTATAAATGTGTTAATTGATTCTCCTAGAATGGTTCGCAAATGAATTGAGCATTTAACTGTACCAATTTTTTGAAGCCGCAGAAATATCTTCCATAGAGTGTTGCATCTGGGTACACTTGGTTAAAAAAGGAAAAGTTAAAAAGTCCTTAAAAAGTTTTAGCATTTTTTCATGCAAAAACATAGAATTAAACAAGATATTTCTCTTTGTATGAGGAAATGTGCCTTTTAATTCAATGGACTTTTTTATTATTTTTATTATAAAAAAGATTTGAGAAATGATTTGTCAATTCATATTTTTTTATTAAATAAAAAGATTTCATAAATTTTTTAATGAAAAAAAAAAAAATAATAATAATAATAACTTAACTAGCATATTTACTGCTTAATTTATTTGAATTATCGGTCTTGTATTTAAAAAGATAAACATCTATTGTTTTTTAGTCTTGGAACCCGACTTAGCCATTTGAATTCCTTGATATACACCTGTATAATATCCACTCATATACCATGACATAAGCATTGCCGAAAGATGCTCAGAATCACCACAATTTTGCGTGGCAGATAACATAGGTGGCATTGGAGGTGGCGGCGGAATTGTTTTTATGTTATATGACTTATTCCTTTTTGATGTTTTGCTTCCTCCATTGTCAGTTTTAAGTAAGTGCTCTGTATCATCTAATTTTGCTTTTGCAAATTGAAGTCTACGAGCTTTCTTGCCCCAAGATGGAATTAGATTGTCCAATAGCATTTGCTGTTCATTATCATAACCAATATATTTTAAGAGACATGTTCCTGAGCTACGATCTATTGATAAAATCTTGGCTTCATAATCAATTCCATCATCATATGTAGCACGCACGTAATCCCCGACTTTATATTCAACTTTACTGTTAAAATTATCGACATCAGTCGATTTTAAGTTTTTGCTTTCAGTTGAGCTTCGACTGACATCTTTACTGGTTGATAAGGCTATCCGACGAGCCAATTCCTCGCGCGCAAGCTTTATAGAATCGTCATAGGCTTTTATTAGCAATGTGTCATCCCAAGGATTGTCCACATCATCTATCTAAAAACAACAAAAAATGCTTGTAATAATTTAATAATAACTTAAATATCATTACTACAAACCTTTCCATAAGATTTTTCCATTTTTTTAATCTTGTAAACTAATACACGATGTAAACAAATCTCATTTTAATTATAATAGCGGATACGGCGTCCGCTAGAAAGAAACCGATAAAATCTTCGGCGGCGGTGCTGCGGCAATTTTTAATTGGCAGCGGCGGATTCTCAATCGAACTGACGAAGGGAACAAGAAACTAAAGCACAAATTACAATAGACTGATGTCAGCAGCAGTTGCAGCAAAAACAATCAGCTGTTCACTGATTGTTGCTGTCGGTTTAATTACAATGGATTTAAGCTGCAACACCTTACTCAGTTGTATTTTGATAATAATATATTTACCGGGAATATTCAATTCTTTTGATAAATTCATCCACTTTTTATCGTTTAAGATATTGAATTTTTTTATCACATAAGAAACGATTTTGAAT
The DNA here is from genome assembly GCA_001735545.1 of Phormia regina. NCBI lineage: Eukaryota > Metazoa > Arthropoda > Insecta > Diptera > Calliphoridae > Phormia > Phormia regina. The sequence goes on from MINK01013172.1 coordinate 12,330, forward strand.
GTTTTTTATCGCATAAGATACTATTGTTTCTTATAAATTCAATAAGATTTTCTTTTAATTTTAAGTTGGTATCTACATAGATTATTTGTGTTTTTTATTAAACTATACGAACAAAAACAACAGCGTTTTCTGTATATGAATGCAGCGCAATACAAACAGTGCATTCTAAAATATCAGCTGATTTCGTCAGCATAAAATGCTACTGACTACGAGCTATTCAAATTTGGGTTTAAGTAAATTTCGGCATAGAACAGGTTAATCACAAATTACAGTGACGCATAGTCAGCATTAGTATCAGCTGTTCACTGTTAGAATAACATATATCCCATAGTATAATTAGAAAGTATACTCATAAGAATAGCTGTTTTACAATTTTTTCATAGACATACCTCGTGGTACTGTCAAATTATTTTTATATTCCTATGTAATTTTTTTTACACTTCCTATCCTTTATTCTGTCATTTTCTGTTCATATCATTTTGTCATTGTGTGCAGTAGTTTTACACAAACAAAATACAAGGAATTTTTGTTTTGTAGATGTGCGAGTACTTTATAATTATGCTATTAAAGCTGTTTTATTTAGACCTGTTTCTAAATTCACTGCGCTGCTTCAGATTGAGAGAGATATAAGAAACGCGACAATCAGATACACGAGTAGAATAAATCAAAATGGTGCAAATTGCCGCTGCATACGTTTATATGTAATTATAACAGCAGCAACATGTTATTCTAACATTGAACAGCTGATATTTATTATTGATATTGATACTCACCACTCGTACTAGTTTTTTGTTCCAAGTTTTGTGTGAATCCATTATTTTCTCAAAAAATGAGCGTAAAAAGGGGCTTTGCACCAATTATGATTCGGCATGGCCTATAGTGGGAGTCTTTTACTTGATTTACTCCCATCGGACGCGTCCCCAGATGGTGGAAAGGGGGGTTCGGATGTAAGGTTTTTGATCCAATTGTAGTCAGTGAACTGGAGATTATTTACCACTGGTTGCAGATCCCCTACGCACTGACTATAATCTGATCCTACGCATTACATCTAAACCTAGTAACTCATGAAAGCACCCGTGGACCAAATAAGATCAAGGTGAGTGGTAACAGTGCAACTAAACACACTAATCGCTCCAACGCCAATATATGGGTTGGTTGTAACTTTTTAAGCCTAGTGCGTGCATTCTCGTGGGACCAAATTAGTACAAATAAAGAAGAAAAATTAAGGATGTGGAGAAGGATAGAGCAATTTCAGTAGGAGTTTCGGACACTGACCTCTTAGGGTCTGAATACAAGTCAGTGGAAGTTGGGACTTCAGGTTTGCTAGAGACCAGTAGTCTCTCAGGAGATTGGAGTGGTTGGGGGAATTGCTAATTTCGGTTTGCGCACTATCACGTTCCGGTATCCGAAATCTGACAGTACCAACGAGACTGCAAGTGGTGCAAAATGATTTGCATCACTGTGAAGCAATCTCAATCGAATTAGCAATGAACCTTACGGAGTTGAAATTTTTAAACTTTCACCTAACGGTCGTTCAAAGAGAGGATAGAAACGGGAGAAGTCTAGCACTCGCCTCTGATTATATCCCCTATGATGCAGCCAACCCATCCTTCGATATGGTGAACAAATTAACAGAGTATGCAAAGAGAAGAGGCATATATCTGGTACTCTGTTGCGATGCCAACGCACACCACTGCCAGTCGGGCAGCGCTGATATTGATGAAAGAGGTGAGTCGGTATTCAATTTTATAACTACTAACAATCTTTTCATCTGTAATAGGGGCAATATGCCCACATTCAGAGCTAAGGATAGAGAGGCAGTTATAGGATAGTTAATTGGAGAGAACTTTAGAACCAAAGGTCGACCGTCAGGAAGCTGTTCAATAGAGCGAAATTAACACGTAAGTGCGAGGATTAGAACAGTTATAGGGAATGTTTTAAACGGTATAAGGAAGGCATCAAGAGAGCAAAGAGGGACTCATGGACGGGGTCTTGCTCTGAGTCCCTGATTTTACTTATGGAAACTCATTTTTCCAAGCTCTAGGAACTTAGAAGCAGTTACACATTCAGGGGGAATCTTCTTCTCAGAATGCATATCTGGTAGGGAAATTAGTGAAGTAGTCAGTGACATTGTCTCGATGGACAGAATAGTATGATGAATACCGTTGAACCCTACAAGACGCTATATTTCCAGCCATGTTACAGAACGTCAATGACGCGGCACTAACTCTTCTAACGGAGCTTTTTAGTGTACGTCTCATTACGAGATATATTCCAAGGAATTTACATACCTAAGGCAGGCAAGGCGAGCCACTCGAAACCAGAAGATTTCAGACCGATCAGAAGATTAGAGAGACTGATCGATCTTTATCGGAGGACTATAATTGACAACCATATCATCAGCAGAGCGCAGCATACTTATCTAAAGGGTAAATCTGTTGAGAGTGCGCTGCATGATGTGGTGAGTTATTGTATAGGGAATAGAAGGAGCCTTCAATAATATTAAGATTAAAGCAATTAGAGAATCACTAGAATCATCGAATGGATTATCTTGATGCAAGGAGCTTGCTTAGGCTTAGTGAGGAGAACGCCAGGGAATCGTATGGGCTCCCGGATAGATGTAGTGTGTTCCAGGCAAAAATTCTAGGTATCCTTAGGTTCACAGAATTGATAGCAAGAAACATCGAAGAGAATACGTATGTGGATAGCCAGGCGACGCTAAAAGCCCTGAAGGGACATTTCGTCAAGTCTAGGTTAGTTAGCGACTGTAAGAATGCTCTAAGGAGATTGATGGGCAACTATCATATTAGACTCTGCTGGGAGCCGGGTCATTGCGGGATAATGGGTAATGAGGTAGTCGATGAATTGGCTAGGAACGGCTCAGCTTTGGATGGTGCTGTAAGTGAAAGTGGTGCTAGACCACCGATAGGCTTTTACTTCAGGTTGATTAGAGAGTAGATTTAAGATAGAACCAATCATGCATGGAATCGTACAGCAGACTACAGATTGTGGCAGATACAAATCTACTATTGGGCATGAAAAGAGGAAACCTGAAAACCATGATAGGCATCCTGACAAGTCATTGTCCTTTAGGGGGAATGATGTGGAATCGGGTTCCTTTGGTCCGCAGGATGTGCGAAGATGATGAGGAAATAGAGACAGTGGAGCATATTTTATGTCGCAGAAATGGCTAGGCAGTCGATTCGTCGACGAATTATATAGCCTATCAGGAATGGAAATGAGTTGCTTGATAGGATTCGTCATGAGGATAGGTTGGCTAAAAGGATGTCGTTGGCTTACGGCAAATGAAGAAGGGCGGTAATATCTTTCTCTATCCTTAATCTTTTTTTTCAATTCTTTTCTGTTCTTTTCTTGTTCTCAACTTTCTAACTTCTTTTCATTTCTTTCCTTTTCTCTAAATAATTTCTTCGAAGGGACTCACAATGGACCTCTAGGTCTCCGAGTGGATGCACAGGAACTCTTTAGAGTACTGTGCAACCTTTCTCTACCTACCTACCCTATAGTTTCTTTCCGAAAACGAACAACCTGTATACCAAATTTCTTGAAAATCGGTCTAGTAGTTTTACCGTGAAAGAATAACAAACCAACAAACATTGAAAAAATTTAATAAAATTTAAAAAAAAGTTATTTATTTTTGGTGTTATAAATCTGAAGCATTTATTAAGTATGTTGAGCGATCTGCTGCATTTTGTTTTTTGTTTGCAATCCTTGAACCAAATTGTACCGCCCTTTTCTTTAAAAATGCGGAACTTTTTAATCCAAGATAATATCCATACAACCTTAAAAATAATTTATCACCAATTCCATCATCCAATAAAAAACAACATCTTTGATTAGGTTTTAAAGAACGAACGAATTGAACAAGATTTTCTTCAATAAATGGTGCTCTAGGTGTTTTTCCAGTATCAGATATTACACGATCATCTCTTGCCAAGTTTCGTGATGGAATTCTTTTCCAATCCTTTTCTAATTCTTTAAGAAGATTTTGTTGCTTCTCCTCTTCAGTCCCACTGTAACGAATATAGGCGTTTTTGTGTCTTACATAACCTCCAAATAACTCATCTGCTCCACTTCCTAGTATTATTACCTGAAATATGAAAATTATTATTATTATTATTAATATTTTGTAATTTTAATCGTTCTGTTTTGCTTGCCTAAAATTAGCAAAACCATATCTTCTAGATGCCTTTAGCATAATCGACTTATTAATATATATAGCACAGTATACATACAGTAGTGTAAGAAAACACAGACAGAAAATGTATATTATAGCCTTTCATTCACACTAAATTCTCTAACGGAGTCTTGTTTTGATTATTAGTTCTCGATTTTTTATGTTGTTACTTTGTTAATAAATAAAACTCAATTTTAAAATATTAGAAACGCCAAATTTATTTTACTATATTTTTTAGTTTGTTTTAAAAAAGTTTAAATGATTTAAAATTTGCTTTTCAAATGTTTTTGTTATGTATAATGTGATTTTTGTTTGTTTTGATTTTATGCTTCTTTTGGAAAGGTTCAACTCACATAGCGTATCATTTTGACATACGTAAATTTTGTATTCATACAATATTTCTATCTCTTTTCCCGTCATATTCTAAGCAACTGATTTTGGCGAATTTGAAACCTCGATATGACGACTCTGTTCTACTTTGTGATATATAGACTAAAGTCAAAACTTTCATTTGAAATGTGTCAAATTCGGAATGGTGTGTACCTTGGCCACCTGAGTTATTGAGCTTGTTTTTTATTTTATGTAATCTCTGAAGATGTTCAGAAAAGTTTAAAATTATTATATGCTGTTAACGAAAAATTTATTAAAAAAAAGATTGTATGTATAGTAGCGAGCATTAAAAATGCAACACTATGTGATATGATCTTTATTCGCGCATATTTTGCTTAAAACATGTCCTAATGTACCATACACAGAGTATATGATCTTGCAAGAGTTTAGTTACTTCTTGGGGTTTTCATACACGTTAAAATAGCTGTGTCATCGACACAAGCATATCACAAGTAAATATTAATTATAGAAAGGGACCCAGTATACTTCAATGAGGTACACCTGCTTCTGTGGACTGCGGTGAACTTATAAAGTATCAGTCTTTAAGAACAAACTTTCGATGAGTTAAATAGTTTTCTCACAACATTTAATTGTGTTCTTGCTTTCAACAAAGTAATATCATGTCGCTCAGTTAACCAAAAATAAATTACATAACAAAGAGAACAAGAAAAAAAAGTATTATTTATTTTTTTGTGCTAGATATGACAAACACATTATCAACAAAGAGCGTAAACAATTAAAATACACAAACACATTGATCTTTTTATGTCTCTCTTTTTGCCTTTATTTGGTCTATACGATTCTGCTTTTGTGTGATCTTTTCCAGGCTTAGGAGTTATTATGACCAATGAGACCTTTCATTCTGGTGAATAATAAAGTGATATCACACTCAAAATTTCTTCTGGTGTTCTCAGCGATATATTCTCCGTGCAATAAGTGCTTATATTTTTTCTATATTTCAATTAGTTTGTTCTTGTGTTTGATATAGCTGAGATATCAGTGGTCTGAAGATAATTCTAATTAAGATTTAACATCGATTAGTTCCCTTGGCAAATTCCTCGTAACAGCGAAATCAATGTCATCCGGTATTTTATTTGGGTCAGTACTTTGGCTCTCCACTCGAAATAATATTCAAACCCATTTTAGAAATTGTATTAAATAAAACATGACCATAAGGGGTTACAATTCGTGATCCCCAGAATGTATGCCTCGTTAACTTAACGGAAACGAGGTCCTAGTGATTTATACAAATTTCATATTGATTTTTTGAAATTGAAAACCTGGGGTTGAGTATATCGATGAAATCAAGTTTCTATAACAAAATTAAGTTTCCATAATAATCATCAATACAGATTGTTGTAGCTTTAAGATAATATTCACGAAGATCACACATTAAGTAGTTTTTGATACGGGTTTTTATTAGAATGCCAGAACCTCTAAATGCTCTATCTCTTGGAAGCTTCTTTACGTCAAGTGTGTTTCCGTTAATATCTATGTCACGACTTTTAAGAAAATATTCAAGTTCATTTTTGTGTTGGCGAATGCCGTTTTCTTTCCAAAAGGTTATTTTAAGACAGTTCATGGTTTGTTCAGCAAAGCCTGCAATAACATTGATTGCATTTTAAGCATTTCTTACTTCATATTGCTCATTGCATTTGTATAATTATTTACCGATTGAACAAGAGAACCGATTGTAGCTTTTAGCCAGGTAATATTTAAAATCCTGTGGTAATTTATATTTACTGGTAGAATAGGGGAAACTCTCTTACTTTGGCTTATGATTTTTTAACGAATGAATATTCGGGACAACCTCTATAGTTCGCAGTAGATTTTCTCCGCAAGGTTCATTACATTGAGATGAATTATGTAACAATCTACAATAAGTCTTTGTATGACCATATTCTTGGAAATATATACATTTAAGTGGGGCATTCGCTCGTTAATATTTGCATCAAAGAAACTCATAAACAGTAGTTGCAAATATTTTTAATAGCGCTTCTGCTCTTTATTTTATTTTTAAATTAAAATTCACACAATAAACACAAAGAAATATGAAAAAACTGGCACAAATTGTAATATAGAAACTATTTATTTTTAATTAAAAAAGGGACTTTGTTTTTATTTTATTTATTATTTTATAAAAATAAACGCGTCCATTCGTAATGTTTAGAACAGGTGTAATTTATATTTTTAACCGATATTATCATTAGAATAACGAATTAACTCGGAATAAAAATAAAACACATCTGCTTAGATCAGAAATACTTATTATTCGTGTTTTTGATCTAAGCAGATGTGTTTTATGATATCATTTTCTTTTCGAAAAAGTGTTACCCTTCGAGAAAAAAAGGGTACTCAATATTAATAGTTTTAAGATTACACCTCTTAGTGCTTTTTTTTTTTTTGGACTGTCGAATTTGTTTTATTTAGAAGTGAAAAAGAGTACTCTAGTAAAGTATCGAAAAATTCGTCCGAAATTAAGTTAAAATTACGTAACTTCCCCTACATTTTGAAACTTACGAAATTACAAAATTTTGTGTAATTTCAACGATATCAGCATAGTGTAATTAGAAAGTACTCGCACATCTACAAAAAGCAACAAGTACTTGTATTTTGTTAGTGTTAAACTACTGCACATAAATGTCAAAATTCTATTAGCTGAAAATGAGGGAATAAAGGAGAGCAAAAGTAAAACAATTAAAAAATGTGTACATGGTTGACAAAAAAACTTGTATGCACCTGCGTACATCATATTTCTATGGAGATGTAAACAAAAACAGCTGATAGCTTATTTTTACAAAAATATTAGGTAAAATTGAAATTTTGTCTTGTTTGGTAAGGGAATCAACAATAAATTGACAAATTTTTATCAAGACAAACGTCAAAAAATGATCGCGATAAAGATTTGTCTAATGTAGACTGAACTTGTCAGTATTATTGCAGCAACAAAGGCCGCCATATTCATTTCAAAAAATAAAAATGTCTGTTGTTTAAATGTTGTTACCTTCTTAATCTACCTTAATTGTTAACTATAAACAAAAGCTGATTTATAAATGATCAAAACATAGGCTCCAGAAACTCAAAAACTGGCATTTTAAGCATATCTCCACCAATTAAATGTTTGCACGTATAATTGCTATCCTAGAGCATAAATCAAAGTAGTTATGATAAAAATAATTTACATAATTGTTTTATCATTTTTCTAGTTTAATTATTTGTAGGAAAAAACAAGTTAAAAACCAGAAAAACTGACTAGTTAGGTAAAAACCAAGCTTTTTCGTAGATTTAAATGGATTATAATAATGTAAGAGGGATCCCAACAATTTAACCCAAATTCTAAAATTAGTCGAACTGGGAAATATATAGTTGTTAAGTAACATAACAACTATATGTTTCCCTGAAAATTCTTAAGACTACCGCTTCATAAATCCAAGTACAATCGAGTACAATGCTAAGACCAAGAAAGTTTGGAACCTTTTCTTTAGGAAGTTTTTTTTAGCTCTGTAGAATGAAAACAACTAAAACTCATTGAAAGGATCTTGTTAGCATCTAATAATACGATATAAATTTGTCAGTGGTATGGACAATTTTCGGAACTAATCTCAAAAAATTTAATGGAAAAAAGTATCATGTTCCAATTGGAAAGCGATTAAGAGTTATATCAAGGCGCAAAAAGGTCCATTGGGCCCTTATAGTACTGGTTTTGATAACTCTACACCTTTGTATGTAAATAAAAACCTTACTCCCGAAAATCATCGAATTTTTCTTCGGGCACATCGTGTTAAAAGTGAAAAAATAATATCCGCCGCCATTAATAGACGTCGTATAGTTTATATAAAAAAAACATGAAAATGATGAACCATTTCGAATTGATGATATAGATTCAATGAACATGTTTCTTCGCCCTCCCAGCCTACATAATAGAAATGTATCACTTATTTTGTAGGAATCTGGTACTAATGCCAAATTTTTAACTTTTAAAATTATAATATTATTTATATACATTTTGCTTGAATTGCTAAAATAATAATTTTTAATAATACCTTTGAGTCTTAATATAAGGGTGGATTCCAAAGATAATCTCAACTCTTAAACTCCAGAGCTTAAACAACAAAATGGATGAGTTTCAGCTAGTTTTTGAAGATTCTAATTAGACATGTTGGAAAAACTAAGCAGATATACTCTTGGTTATAGTGATATTGTGATTAATGGTGACTTCAATGCAAATATTCTGGAGGACAAAAGCTTAATAGATGACATGAACACAATTGGTCTCCATCTAGTAAACTCTACTGAATCCACTCATTTCACGTCCTCCTCAAGTACATTATTTGATCTCTGTTTCGTTAATAACAACCAACGCCTACTCCTATTTGATCAGCTATCTGCTTCTATGTTCTCAAATATACTGTTTTTGTCCTATGAGTATAATGCTGTATCTGGAGAAACATGTGAAACTGTGCAATTTAGAAATTTACCATGGAACTAAATCTCTTAAACCAAAGTATAATCTACTTGCATAATAAAGATATTCCAATTACAACAAAAATTACATCTGCAATAAAAAATAAATGGCGGAAAAGATTTAGAACATCCTATGTATATAATGCCTTTAAGATAATGATGAACTCAAAAATAAGAATGGAAAAAACAATGTATTATCAAAATAAATTTAATAAAGTAGTTGACTCAAAAGCAAATTGACGGAAATTAGAAAAATGAGTTCTACTAATAAAAGCGCTAAAAATTTAAATTACATTGATGTAAATGAACTGAATTTCAAATTTGCAAATATACCAATGCCTCAGATATACATATACTAATTTTTATAATGATTTAACTAATAATATAAGTCATCATGCACAATCTTTTAATTTTAAGCACTTCACACATGAAGATGTGGTAAAATCGTTCCTTAATGTTAAATCCAACATTGTTGGTCATGACAGCGTCCATCTAAAGTTTATTAAACTTTTATTACCACATATTTTGCGATATATAACGCATATATGTATTTAATACGATTGTAATAATGACTACGTTTCCTACAAATTGGAAACACGCTAAAATTATACCTATCCCGAAGGCTGATAAGAACTATAGGCCAACACAAAAGCATTTTCAGTATTTCTTGATTATTCGAAAGCTTTTGACACCGTTCACTACTCTATTCTCTGCCTTAAACTGAAAAAAAATTTAATTTCTCTTCAACAGCAGTTAAACTAATTTGTTCTTATCTACGTCAATCTGTTTATTCCGGTTCAGATATATCCAACCGACTTTTTATCCCTAGAGGAGTACTACAGGGCACGATTCTTGGGCCATTGTTGTATTCCATCTTTGCTAATGTAGTGTACAGATGTATGTCAATGATGTGCAGCTTTATATAAATTGCAATATACAAAACATCTCCAATTGTATTACACTGATTAACGAAGATTTTCGCAACATTCACTTATGGGCATCAGCAAATGGTCTCAGTCTAAATTCAACGAAATCTATACCTATACTTATCAAATCAAAGCCTATTTTAACTTGTCTACCATCTATAATGATAAATAACTTTAAAATTGAAATTATTAATACAGTTAAGAACTTAGGAGTCATATTTAATAAAAACCTTGATTGGGCAGAACATATTAAATCAATTTGTTGCAAAATATTTGGAATGTTAAGAAATTTATGGATGTCACAGTATTATACATATTCGAACGCTACTTGCCAAAACTTATCTACTGCCTACCCTGTTATATGGATGTGAGCTTTTTCCCAGCTGCGATGGTCTTAGAAAAAGGCGACTAAAAGTAGCATACAATAACATTGACAAATATATTTACGGTATTAAACGAAACTGCAGTATCTCTAAGTATTCAAAGCAAATTTATAACATGACACTGGAGAATTTTCTATCACATCGAACACTGATATTATTTTTATAAATTTATATATACTGGACAACCTAACTACCTATTCGGAAAACCCTACTTTCTCTAGATCAAACAGAGGTAACGATAATAAATATAACAAGTCATTTTTTGAGCAGCATACCAAATACGCCCTCAAATCAAAACTATAAGCAATGTAAAGCAATTTAAATCTGAAAAAAAGTATATAGGTCTACAAAAACAATTTGGCAGTACCGCGAGGTATGCCAATCGAAAAATTGTAAAACAGCTGTTCTACCGAGTATATATTCTAATTATGCTATGCCCAATACTATAAGACTTGTTCTTGTTGTATTGTAATTACCTAATATAAACAAATAAATAAAATAAGGTTGACATTGCCGATATTTTAGTTTCAGATTCGCGTACCGATATAATTTAAAAAACCTTTACAGAAATAAAAATAAATTTAATACCGATACCATTAATCGTTTCGCTTTTCAAACTTGCTTTCAAGGATCTATCCGATAGATAGATAGATAGATAGATAGAAAAACAGCCAATTAATTGCAGAATCGTTACATCCCATATAGAGTAAAATGTAGTGATTTATCTCATCGAAGGCTTTGCTAAAATCCATATAAATTTGTTTTGTAGAACCAACAATGGTGTTGGTTCTACAATGTGTTGAACTACAAAAATGTTGTAGTTCAACACATCATATTTCCTTCATTGCAATGGTATTAAATATGATTTTCAAATCGGTGGCAAATATGATCATAATGTTGTCAATCCACATTATTTTGAAATGCAACACGTGATACCATAAAAAATATGACGAAAACCTTAAATTGCATTGCATGACTTTTATTAATTTTACCTTGGCTCACGCAATGAATGTATAACGTTTGGCTTTTGAATGGCTTTTTTTAATATTTCAACACTATTTTTCCGTTTTCCATATATAGTATTTTGGAACTGATAGAAAACAACATTAACATGGCTTCATATCTTACAAACGATGAATATACATTTATTAAATACCCTACAAGTGAGATATGTTTCTCCAGAGGCATTTTTGTATCTGAGCAAAATTAAAATTCACACAAAATGTACTTCCTGTTAACTTCAATTTAGAACAAAATGAATTAAAATATGAAACCAGTATTTCCAATATTGAAATTAACATTTTTAAAGTACTTGTCTATGTACATGAATTTTATTACTATCATTACTTATTGCATGATACAAAGAAATAGGGGTAGAGCCGTTCACTCTTTTCGTTGCCATAATATATTTCTTTCGCTTGAGCGATTTATTATTTTATGTGCTACCATTTCTTTTTTAAAAAATCCTAGTTTTTTGTTAATTTCTTTATCGATATGAATTGAAATAAAAAGAAGAAAACCATATTTCAATTTAGTGTTTATATTCAAAATTATAATTATTTACAGACATTAATATCGTGTCTATTATTAAATATTGGATGAATGCATCAATCAAATATTCAATCAATGTTCTAAAATAAAAATATACCAAACAATTTAATAACGGGTCTGCTGCTTCTTGAATAATTTTCTTTAATATAACACAAAGGTCAAAATCACATTAAGACTACTTAAAAAATCTTTTAAACAACATATATGCTTGCATTTTAAGCATATATCGGTTATATTTTAATAGGTTAGCGAAATAAATACATATAAAATAAACAAATAAATTACACAATATTTATAACAGTTTCCTAAATATAATTATCCCTTGTTATGATGTGACAACATCTTTTAATTTGTTTATAAAAAATATATTTCAAAAAATCTTTTAAACTTCAAACAAAATTTCTCTGAGAGAGAACGGCGTTACCTTGTTTCTTTGTATCATGACTTATTGTAATAAATAAATATAACAATTATTTTGAGAACCTGAAAAACTTGTAAAATAGTTAAGGCTTAGATTTATAACAAGAAACACTATTCTATATCGCAAATCATTTCAATTGGGTTTTTATTTGGAAACCTATTGCTAAGGTATTATCTCTGGTCCTTTACATTTACAGTACTGTTTTTCAAAACTTTTTCATTACAAAAATAAATATATTCTTCATTAGAAGTAAATTAGTTTAATAACTTTCAGCCGTATTTATAACCAAAATTTAGCATGGACTTAACATGCAAGTTATTTAAAATGTATTTCTTATCCACTCGCTAAATGCATGCTAACGAATGACCAAAGACTTGCTAAGTCTTTAACCCACAGCTGTTTTGTGTCACAGTAAATTTATAAATAAACGTGAAACATTTTTTGTTTTTTGTGGGGAAAAATTAAAAAAATTATTTAAAAATTATGCAAACTCTTAACCTTAACCAATAAGACTTGAAACATTTTACAATTTGAGGGAAAAAACTTAAATAGAAATGTCAAAAAATAC
>MINK01013184.1:0-11697 GCA_001735545.1 Phormia regina
CATTTATTGCAAAATTTATCATTTTTTCTAAATAAGTATAAGTAAAATCTCTAAAGTTGTGTTTTTTTTTTTCGTAGGCTATATTAATTTTGATATATGGTATTAAAGCAGCTACAGATTGACATATATTATCTCCAATTTTGATTGGCGCCTTGGGTGTACCTCCACGATTAATGTTAAACTAAAAACATCGCGTTTTTAGTTCATGAAAACCGTTGATGAACATTTTTAGTGAAGTTATATTTTATGCATAAGTAAAACTTTACAAAGGAACTTATTTTAGTTTTAATTTGATTTATAACTGAATTCTTTAAAATAACTATACACGTTTAGCAATATAAGTCGGTGTTCATACATAGCAATTTTTCTTGCCGCAATTCTGACTTTGTAGACGAGAGAGGTAAAAAGAAAGTAAAAATTTAGTATTCCCTTTTCCTCTTTCTTCTATAAGTTCAGAATTGCGGCAAGAAAAATTGCTGTGTGAACCCGGGCTAATATTTTAAAACACCACAATGATTTTTAAATGTAATTTAAAAACCTTCTTTGATAGCGCTATACTCTAGCTTTACTGTGCCTCGCAAAAAATGTACCATTCACGATTTTTCTCTCGTGTTAAATGATACATAATTTCAAGAACAATTAGTCTCTGTTTTAAGTTTTGAAATATGCGAAACGGCTAAATTCCCCGGTGAAAAAAACTGTAAAATTTTTTAATTTTTTCAAATTTGTTTACATGACTTGTGCACAACACAAATTAACATATACCTATGTATATTACTTGACATCTTTCACCAACAAACAAAGGAATCCTATAACCCAAATATTGAATAATTTTTTGATAAAAAAAGGTTTCTAAATTATTCAACGAAAATAAAATAAGTTCATTTTCTGATTTTTATAGTCCTTTGGACCGGATACTAGTTAGCGACAATATTTTTAAAATATTCAATTTTCTGGTATATAATTATAGTCCAAAAACTTTGTTTTCTCTAGAGGCAGGAGCGGATCCAGCTCAAGCTTTTGGGGGAGGAAAATAGAATGATTTTCTTAACTATTTCCTTAAATTGTATGATTTAGTTAAGAATTTTCATAAAGCGTTTTTATTTTGGGGAGGGAAATTTCCTTTTTTCCCTCCCCATGGATCCGCGCCTGCTAAATGGAAAGAACACAAAACATGTCATGGGATTGGTCCAAAATGGCAGGGACCGGTTCTAGTTCTAACACTTTGTATCAGCTGGATCTGTCACTTTAACATGGCTTTGGCCTAGGTGGGAAAAATTCACCCCTTTAACCAGTTTTGGAACAGGTCACAGAACTACCCTGAAAGGGCATCTTCAGTATTAATAAATATTATACAATTTTGTTAAAAACAAATAAGAAATTTTTTACTTTGTAAATTTTTACTTTTTTAAATATTTAGAATTTACATATTTTATTAATGTCGATGACGGTTACTTTTACTTTTCTGATGTTTTATGGTCTTACACGCTTATCACTCAGCCACAGATTGTTATTGCGCTCGAGTGGATAACTGCTTATTAGCTGTAGAACTTTGATGACTGTTAGGTGTCAATTGGTACTTAACTGGAACTTTGGTGGCTATTAGGTGTCAGTTGGTACTCAACAATAAAAAAATGCTCATCACTGGACGAATATTTTCGAAGCATCTTAACTCAACGAAAGTCAGGATCAAAAGGAATTATATAAATGACAACATATGACATTTTTTATTTTTAAAGCAAGTCTTTTGACATTGATAACGTGAATAATTTTTAAAAATTTTGTATTTAAAACAAAAAAGTGGCTAATACTCTCCCGTGTAACCTAAAGCTCCTTGTAATAATTTTATAGTCTTGCTTTAATTTTAAACACATGATTTCTATACTAAACGATAAACTAAGAACTCTTCTACTCATTCCTTATAGATATGTATATATTTTTATAATATAATCTTGAATATCTAAAGATTTGAATATTAAAATCATATTTTGAGGGAGATTTAAAGCAAATGTATTTATTTTATTTTATTTTTCTAGAAATAGTTATAATTTTATTAACAAAATTATGTATTTTTTTTAATCTCTTCAATATTAATATTTATAAGCAAAAAAACTAAAACAAAAAAAAAAAAAAAGAAAAAAAAGCGAAAACTACAAAATTTAAAACAGGTGAGAAATATATACACAAATTTTGAGAAACTTTGACAATTAATCCCAAAATTAGCATTTTTATATGATTAATAAATTAGGGATTTATAAAACTAGACAAAGAAAATTAAAATTAATTCTCAGACACATAAAATTTATCGAAATATTACACTGAAAGATAAAAGTATCTTTTGGTTTTAATAACAAAAAGTAAGGGATTATTTTAGGTACCAAGACCGCATTATATTTGGTATTTAAATATGTACTTACTTTTAACTTTGTTGTCGTTGTTACATATATTCACAGAAAAAAAAAAATACCAAAAAAAAAAAAAAAACAGATTAAATAAAAAATTGTGAAAATTCCATATCAAAAGAAAAAAATGCCTAAAGGTAATGAAGGTAATAAGAAACATATTAAAAAGTAATGAACTTGAGGATTATTTTTTTTTTTTTTTTTATATTAAAAAATATATATACACNNTTTTTTTTTTTTTTTTTTTTTTTTTGTTTTTGATATTAAAAAATATATATACACACGCACACATACACAGACAAGCAGGATTTTTATATTTAATAAAAGAAAATTGTTACATACTTAGATAGATACTTTTTGTAAATATTCATAAAAAAATTATAAATTTAAGATGTTTTATTAAATTATTAATCCCTTTTTTTTGTTTTATTTTTAAATATTCCAGGAGTTTTTCGCAACACTAATACACACATGGAAATAAACAATTTGATTTGTTGGTTTAGATTGACAGAATTTCTTTTAAAATATTTTAGATTTTTTTTTAAATTTTTCAATTTCACACATACTTTTTTTTCTTTTGAATACCGTTAAACAAATTTTCTTTTTCAACACGTTTTCTTAAGTTTCATTGCAATTTGTTGTATGTAGTCGATTTTTATTTTTTATTTGCAACCGCCTTAAAAAAAATTCGCTAAACGCACAGATACTATGAAAAATCTCTCTTTGAAAAAAAGAAACAAAAGCACGATATATTGTTTTTCAATTATTCGTATAGTTGTTGTAATATTAAGCTTGTTGTTTAATTTATATTACTTTTTTTTAAAACTAAGAAGAAGCGTTATATTACAAACGTCAACTTGACTGTAGAGGAATTTTCAAAAGACTACCGTTTTCAATGAAAGTTGCAAACTAAATAAATCTCAGGCAAAAACCTCGTAAAGTTTTTCCATAACAAAAATATCTCTATCTATAGTGGCAATGTGTGTGTTGTCTGTCGTCTACACACAATTAAACAGCAACACACATGTATTAGCGCACATACACACATACAAAGAGACACCTCACTGTGGTAAGCTGCGCAGTAAAAACCTCAACAACATTAAGTCTAGCAGCAACAGTCAGACAGACCATCAACAAACCAACGACAAATATATTATTACCTTTAAATATTTCTCAGTGTAACAAAGAGTTTAAAAGCGATTTTGTAAAAAAAAAACAATTAACTAACTGTTCGTTGTTTACAATAACCGTTTGTACTTGTGTATTGGTACATACATACATATGTATCTATGTATGAATGTAGGTCCGTTATTGTACCATCAGGTATCAGGAGAGTAAAATTGGGGATTTACGTTTCTAAAGCTTGACAACAACTAGTCAACCCCACGCATTTTAATTATTTGTTTTTGTTTATATTTTTTTTTCATTTGTTATTATTGTTTTCTTGTAACATAAACACCAAACAATAACAAAACAATAGCGGTTTCCATTTCACATTTTCTTTTTAAATTTTCTCTGTTTATGTTTTTCTTTACTCAAATTTCCAGAATATTTCCAATCAATTTTTTTTTTTTTTTGCTCTAAGAGCCAATTAATTATTAGTTTTCTCTCTCTCATTTTGGATATTTTTTTTTTTTTGTTTTTGTCTGGCTTGAGTATGTGTCACATTAACTCTCTTGGTTTAAAATGGTCAACAATGTGTAAAAATATGTTTAGTTTGCAATGATTGTTGGCAACAGCAACAACTGGTTTTTTTTTATTACAGAAATCGTGTTGTTATGGGTCTGTGAATTTGCAAGCCAGTTTTTATGTGCTTTTTAAGATTTTGTTGTTGTTTTTTTTTATTGCATTTTTTTAATTTTTGTTCACTTCTTGAGCTTGGCGGTACTGGGCAGTTGAAAACGGTGTTAAAAATGTGCAAGAATTAATGGTAATAATGAATTTAAATTAATGAGGTATTTACAGTCTATCACATAAATAAAGCTGTCTAGAAATAGAATATACATACATATGTATATATGTATGTATATAAGTTTTGTAAAAAGCCGGTTAAGTATTAAAAATAAATTTAAGCTGAATTAGCATTAATGACATTTTAATGTAATTTACTAAAATTAGTTTCTATAGGATGATCTGAGTAGGATTGTAATTTTCTATTTTGTTAATGTGACCAGCTATTGGAAATATTTTTTATAAAAAAAATAATATAATATATTATAGTAAGACTCTTGCGCCGTTAGAAGTAATTGGAATTCCAAAAAGAGTTTATATCAGTGTTGTCGGGTCTTGAGAAACAAAGAAGCTAAATTGGTGTTAAGAAAAAGTCAGAAAAGACTAAATGTCCAAAAAATAAAGCCAGAAATATATTGTCGTATTGAGAAATACGACAATATATTAGTTCTCATTAGTATTTCTTGGAGATATATTAGTGAGTTTATAAATTTATCATAAATGGTTCCTATGGATAATAAAATTATTCAAAAAATCATATAAAATATCCTTCTAGAATGAAGCGCCATAGGAGAAAATTTTCGCTAATTATACACAAAAATGCTTAAATTTGTAATTTTTTTGAAAATAAAATCTGTTCGGTTTTAGTTTTTTAAAGCTATATTAAGAATTAAAGCTATATTAAGAACTAAAAAGTCTAGATTTAGCCTTAAAAAGGCTTGTTTTAGTTGAGCTACAAAAGTTTTATTTCATCAGATTTTATTACTCAATGAAAAACATTTTTGCAACAACTATGTTATTCTTTCAAAAAAAAAAAAAAAAAAAAAAAAGTTGTAAATCCGTTATAGTTATAGTTGATTTCGATTATATTATGTTAAAGGTAATAATAGTTATGTTTATATATTAATATCTATTATACGTTTTAATATAATAATCTGAAAAATATTACATTTTCACCACTATATTATTTCGATAATATATTATTTTTACAACTATAAAATGTTACAAACAAACATGTTTATAAAATCATAATTTATTTACTTTTTAAACATCCCTGCCGGAAATTGGTATCAATTGGTGCAATAGTACCGGTCTCTCAGTATCAGTTGTGTACCAATCGACACCTAATAGCCACCAAATTTCCTGTTAAGTACCAATTGGCAAGCGTGGCTGAATAAGACTATAAAACATGAGATAAGTGGGTAAGACTATAAAACATGAGATAAGTAAAAGTAACCTGGGTTCAAGTCGGGGTTCCGGCATTGACAGTAAAAAAATATATAAATCGTAAATATTTAAAAAATATAAATCGTAAACAACAGAACACTCTGACCACTCCGGCCCAGAGTAGAACTAGAGTTAATATCTTTTGATAGATCATCGATAAGGATTCTAGTAGGCATAATCACAGGGCACTGTATGATCGAACGCATGTCGCAACATATATGTTACCCAGGGAATAGTTTTTGTAGAAGGGCGTAAACTGAGACACCTCGGTAGACAACTCTGCCATGATCTGGATTGTATCAATGATAAGCCACTTTCTAACCTAATTAGATTTGTTAGGAGTACGGGTTGGTTTCAGGATATACCAACAGAAATTTAATATTTTTGTTTATGGAAAGGGAGAGGAATTTTTCTTCTCATATAGGGCATCACAATGAGCAATAAAAGAATTTCCTAATTTGATTTTACAAAATTGTATTATATTTATTAATACTGAATATGCCCTTTCGGCATATTCAGTATTAATAAATGCCCCAAAACTGGTTAAAAAGTGTGAATTTCTCCCTCCTAGGACAACGCGATGTTAAAGGGACAGATCTTGTTCATACAAATTGTTAGAACTAGAACCGGGATAGAAAGTAAAATAAATTTTGGTTATCAATCGATCAATTGATTTTATTCATAGAAAACCGCCCATCATCATTCGCCAATTTTTTAAGCTTAATTTTCAATTTCATTCAACTTTAATTTGTTGCCTGATATCTTTAAAATTTGAAACATTTGATTTGCAGAACATAGAAACTTGTAGTTTTTTATATAGAGTTATAACCTTTATAAATTAAAACTACAGCCCAAATATTTCTACAATATACTTCATTTGGCCTATAAACTCGGAGCCTCAGCATTTAGACGAAAATAGTGTTCATTACGTTTTCATTATTACTTATGCCCATCAAAATCTTTGGCTGTCAAGTAGTGAGTTAAGGGGCTAATATAATGGCCTGACACTGCATATACATTAGGTGAATAATTCATTATTTTAAAACGGTAATGACATTATAGGCAATTACTTACCCTATACATTACCAAGTTGTCGTATTATTATTTACAAGCCGTTCAATAGAAGCATTTAATTTATAACATTACTAAAACTAAGATTAATGAACATAATAGGAACTAGTTACTTTTTAGGTAGCAAATAACTAGTGAAATATCATTGTATGAAAACCTGTTTTTATTTTAAACGTTAAACATTTTTTAAATTTTATTTAAAAAAACTTAACAATGAACAGAAATGTAATTAAACAAATTTAAAAACTAAAACATTTTGACCAGAAATTTTTATAAAAATAAACAATTACTTTGTAATACAGAGAGTATGTTGTAATTAGAAAGTAATTAGATCTGTAATTACATGACAATACCAAGTTTTTGCTGAGAGTAAATATAATTTGTTAAAAAATAAACAAAGGTTTCCATTCGATAATTTCATATTTCCCAAATATATATTTTAATGTTAAATAGCATTAATAAGGTACAATAGAATCATTTTTTTCATCACAGATGTAAATTAATAAATTAAAAAAATGTATAGTAGACAAATCTAAAGCATAAATTTTGTTCATATTGTAATAACTTATCATAAAATGTCTATAAGTGTACAATTCCATAGACATAACATAAAAAACTTTCTCTTACAAAACCAAACCATAATGTGACAAATCATGATCATAATATTAATAAATCATATCACAATGTGATCAAAGCTAATCATAATATGTTAAATATGATTAAAAAGGGGAAAACATTATTACAACAAATAACCAGCTTTGCCTAACTCGTACCTTGGTTTATAGATTAAGTGATTATCTGATTTGTTAGTTTTTGTTCGTGAACACCCTATTGCCCTTCGTGAACAACCCTATTGTGGAAAAAATTTAAATACATAATAATTTAAGAAATATATAAATATTTAGCTCAACATTAGATATGTTGTATACACCAATAGACGCAATCTTTTCAATCTTTAAATGATTTTTTATGTGACGCGTTAGCAGATATTATTTTTTATATATCACAATATTTTCAGAAATAATTGTTGGAAAAATCATTTTGAAATGGAGAAAAATTAAAAAAGGAACAATAAAAAATATTCCACTAGAATTATATATTATATCTATTTTACTTATTTATGAATAAAATCGAGAGTTGTTCTTCAATTTTGGTGTAAATAATTTTTTTTTATTGTTTACAGCATTGGATTTAAACACATATGGTGCAGATTCACTATTGACACTGAATGGTATCGTTTTTAACACGTATGTGGTCTATTTTTCTCTGGCTATAACCATTTGCATGCGGACCACAAACTTACAGTTCTTAGGGACTAATAAAATAAATAATTTCAGAAGAATCCCTGACTCTGGAAAACAATTTAAACATAAAAACAATTCTATATTGAAATTTTCCTTTAACTAAAGGTACGGTCAGATTAGGCAAATGTTTGCTTAAATTTTTTTGACGGACGTAAACAAATTTTTTCTGAAGCAATCTGAACTTTATTTTATGGTCACATTACTCACATTTAATTTCCCATTTGTATTTGTTCAAACAGAAATAAATTTAGTCAAATAGGGAAACATGTTTTCTCATAGGTCACATTTAAAAAATTATTTGCCTTCAAGAATTATTTTATCAAACTGTCGAAAACAGTAAATTTATTTTTATTAAAAATATGTTAAGCAAAAAACATGAACATTTTTTTATTTTATAATGTGGAGCAGCTTCGATTACTGTTTAGAAGAGCAATAATAAAAAATAAGAAAAACGTCAATGCTATATGCTGTTCACGATCATAACCCATATTGTTTACAGTACCACAAGCGTCAATAATATTAAAGTTCATCTACTGTTTCTCATTTTCAGCCATGATTAGGTTCATCAAGAGCGCTTCCCAATTTTCGTCATATTCAATCATCGTCTGTGGAATATCAATGACTGACTTCCTGAACACCGCATACCTAATATTCTTCGTGATGTTATCACTTAACCGTCCCATCTTTCTTCTAGTGGGCCTATCCTCCAACAGTTATTCGCGGTTAATTGTGACAAAAGGCTATGATATTTGAATACATACATATATCTCACTCATTGTACTTCATTCGTGTTTTGATGCTATTGCAACATATATAGAATATGTAGCAATAGTTCTTTTGACAGTGCCCACAGGGTAGCCTCACTGATAATTTTACATTTGGATCAGAAAAGATTTCTTGACAGCATATGCAATAAAACAGAAAATATCTTTAGGAGATGGTTGGTATAATTTTACTATATCGTTTTGAAATATAGCGGAGGCTAAAATCTAAATATATTTTTTTTTTGCATTCTTAATGAAATTATTAAAATGATCCACACTATTGCTCTGTATTTGGAGTATTTATTGCTGAAAAACTCACGCTTATAGTAAAAAATATGACTCAATACAATTATTATTTGATTATGTTTTCTCTTACAAAAATTTTGTAAGATCAAATAATTATTTGCCAAAAAAAAAAAATGGGAAAATATTTTACATTCTGTGGTCACACTGTGTTCATACTAGGAACATTTTTGTTTGTTATCAAATAATTTCGTTTGCCTCAAACAAGCTGATTTGTTGTTTGTCCATAAAAATATTTTATGGTCACATTACGGCAAAGAAATATTTGTGATTTTAAGTCAAATGTTTCCCTAATGTGACCGTATCTTAAGTGTTTAACCATTCCATTATTGACCGTAATTTCCATAATGATCTTCTCTAAGTATAAGTTTAACTAACACCTATGGGTAATATTGTTGATTATCATATAGTTGTTTGATGATAATATATCTTTATATTGTTGTTGGAATTTTTCCAGTATTTTTTTTTTTTAATATATTTTTTTAATTTCAACCTAACCCAATTCACATCCCCTTGTTCCATATTTTTTTTATTATACTTTCCTATCGATCTACAAAGTTGAGTGATATTTATCTGATTTGTTTTGTTCTCTTTCTCTCACATTATCAAAACGAGTGCAATTATCGATTATTTGTCCATAAATCACTTGAAAACGAACAAGTAAATGAATAGATACGAGCTGCTATAAATGTAAAACAGCAACGGAAATTGAAATTGTTCTTGTGAGTATAATTTGAAAAACTTTTTATAACGACAAGATTTGTTTTGATTTTAATCAAATGTATCTTATATATTCATGGTTAATATTTAGTTGCATTTAAAATTAATTTTATTTTTTATCTTAAATAATATTTAATTATGAAATAGAAAAAAATAGAAGTACAACAAAGTAAACTTTAGAAAATGTTCATGCAAATGTAAATATGAACAAGTACGACAAGTAGTGCGCTTATATTTTATACAAGTTTTTATTTATTTGTACTTAATTCAAGGGCAATGAGAACCATGTTTTTGTGCTATGGGAATTATATATGTATGTATATAAATGTCATTTGGAAATGTAATTAGTTAGAGTCTAATTTGTAAAAGTTAAGTTTTAGATAAACAATTATTTAATATCCTTTTTTAAGAATTAGAATAATACTATTTATTAAACTTACTCTCTTTAGTTTCAGAGATAAACTTATTCAATCATAATCTTAATTATTATGTATCCACATATATGTAGTCTAAATCAATATCACACCTAAAAGTGTCAATTTATTTATTTTTGAAAGAAAACAAAAAAAACCCTCTTAATATTTTATATCTTTTAAATCTTTAAAATCAGTGAAAGCGATTTATAAGGATGTCTAAAAAAAGAAACCATAAAATACATTTTATTCGAGATTTAAAAAAATATGAAATAAATGAAAACAATCTACAACAATACATCACCATAGCGAAAAATTAAGTACAAATTCCATGAAAGTAAAATCCATCCATATAAACTTGAATTAAATCAAAACTACAACAAAACAATTTTTTTTTCTTTTTCTGTTGTAGCTAAAATGTATCTCTGTCTGTATCTTTGTACACATGAAAAAGTATCTGTGGCACATAATCTTTATTTGTACTCGAATTAAGTGGATGTATGAAGAAAATATTACTTCATCAAAAAAAAAAAAAAAGTAAAAAAAATAAATAAAATTATACATATTTACGTATGATATATAATCAAATACATACAAAAGAGCATTCTTATTCTATTATTTATTATTGTATTATTTTCTCGTTATTATCGTTGTTGTTGTTGTTGTTATTGTTGCACGAATTCAAATACAACATCCAACAAATATTAAATTAAGACGCACATCTCGCAAATTCTACAAGTTGAAAAATTCTTAATCATAATTTTATTTAGTCGTATACGAATTGTAATTCAAATCAATTTGTAGCATTTAATTTTTCAACACACAAAAGTTTATATTAGTTTTTTTATTTTTTATTTTTCATAAAAAGTAAGAATATTAAACTATTTTAATAATTGAAAAAAAAAGGTAAGTTGCTTATTATTATGATAAGATAAATTATTTATTCAAAACGTAAATACACAATGAAAATAAAACAGAATAAATATTAATACATATAGTATGTAAGTTTTAACCAATTTATTGAAATGTTCTTTATGAGTATTTTGGTAAATAAATATTTCACAAACTACTCGTTGTATTATGAGATGAAATGTAAATAAATAATAAATCAATCGTAAATATTTGTATATTAAACATTCAAAAGGAAATTAATTTAACAAATGTGATTCATTTTATAGAGGAAAAAAAAGTACCTTTTAGTATCTTATGATTGAATGTCAAAAATGCCTGTTTAATTAAGATCTCATGATATTGTCTAACTTCAAACAATGTTGAAGAGGTTTTTAGGATTTATAAGTAATTAATTTTGAATTTCATAAGGAAAGCTTTCTTCCAATAGACAATATAAATAAAAAACTAATAAATATTGTACATACTTTTAGAAATACAGTTGCGAACAAAAAAATAGGGTAAAGTATCTTTATTTGATTTTATTTTTGGGCTTTTCTACAAAATTTTATGCAAACAAAAATAGAACTTTTGATGCCAAATAATAATAATAATAATAATAATAATAATAATAATAATAATAATAATAATAATA
>MINK01013188.1:331-11615 GCA_001735545.1 Phormia regina
CTGGATCCGCGCCTGGTCTTGACCGACTAAACTTTTCTTTCTCGTATATAGTGAACAACTTTAATATTTTCTAAGATTTTTTGTTTGAAAACGTTTCCATATATTATTACCAAAGTTTGAATTATTTCATTTTGAATTGCATAAAAATTTTATTTTCAAATAGATTTTATTTGTATTGAAATTCAGTTTTTTTATATTCTGCTACATATCGGGCTTTTTCCTTTACGAAGATAAATCGTCTAACGGAAAACCTTTAATTAAAACACATGGATTTATTACTTAAAAATATATTTTTACATTGGGAACCACTGTGAGCAGATAAAAGTATTATATGCATCAACTACTACTATTAAATATTTACTTCGAAAAAAAAGGTTTAATAATATTTTTTCTTATAATTAAAATAAATAAAAATAATAGTTCAGCTTCAACGTCAAAACATAGACCAGCATGTGTATTCAGGTGTCTATTAATATATTTTCCCACACTCAGACAGAGATAACACATATAATTTTACAATTTCGTTATGGATGCTATTTTATGTGTTTGGTGTGTAATTGTAACAACTACTTTACTTTATAAAAATATAAAAATGTAAATATTCTATTTTCTCAATATTTATAATCCGTAACGCAAATAAAATATATTCGATTCAAAAATTCAATATTCAATTCAATTGACATAATATTTATGTATGTGTATGTACTCGCCTGCTGATGATGATGATGATGATGATGATGATGATGAGATAATAATAACTAAATTGTTAAAATGAAAAGAGAAAATGTTTAAATGTTGAAAATAAAATAAACACACTGAATTGTCCAAATTTAAAGAAAAATACTCACATTAAATAAAATGTAGTGAAAATTTATATTATTGAGTATTAAGCTGCAATTTATTGTTGCTACACTTGTGATAAAGATGACAGGTTCCACCATTACTAACGTTGTTATACATAGTTATACGAATCGATGTGATCTTAAAAGATGACTTTTCATTGATTCATACGTTGTTTTCAATTGAATCCAGGCATGACTTGTCAACATCGGATGTATGCATCATGTCCCCAATGTGTTTATTTTATCAACCATTCAACGGACAAACAGACAAACAGACAAAGATCTAGACGAACATTCACATCGTTGGACCGTTTTAATGTACATACATACACATGTACATATGTATGTTTGTTGGTGTAGAATGACATAAAACCAAAGATAAACATTACAACAACTACTATTTGTAGAGTATCCAATGAAGACCAGCAGACAAACTGACTGTGTGACTGACATATAATAAGACTAAAGTTTTCATATTTTCTTAATATTTTTATGAAAAGAACATAAATTATAAAATAACAAACAAATATTTATCAGAGATGCTGTAAAAATATTTACTTTTCAACTTAAGAATTTTAAGTTTAAATTGTTAATTTTTCTTAAAAGAGTTTTAAAACTTTCAAAACAGCATACAGTCACAACAACACTTGAAACTGCAACTCATTTGAAAAACTTTGATATTTGTCACACGTATTTTAACACTTAAACATAAAACCGATAGGGAAACGAAGAAGTTACTCAAATACATAAAATGATAAATTACACTTCCGGTGTCTGGCAAGTCAACATGAACTAAAATTTTCATAAAATTTTCTTTGACTATAAGAAAAAAAAAAAAATTATTTATATAAATTTTTTAAGTAGAAAGAACTTATTTACAATAATATTAACATTTTTGTTTTGTTTACAAAGTTTATAATTTAATTCTTTATGTTGTAGAAATTTTGGTGCAAAATGTTCAAAATGTTGTCGGGGAATTTCAGCTTCAGATTGGGTGCGGCGAGCCCGTGATTTAGTGTTTCATTTAGCCTGCTTTGCGTGCGATCAATGTGGTCGACAACTGTCGACGGGTGAACAATTTGCTCTCATGGAAGACCGAGTACTGTGTAAAGCCCATTATTTGGAAACAGTAGAAGGAGGCACTACATCAAGTGATGGTAAGTTTTTATATAAATATTAATATGTTTTGGGTTACTTTCGATTGTTAAGTTAACGGAATATATGCTATTGTTTGATCTTGTATGAAATATTCTTCAAAACAAACAGTAGCATCGAATAAAGAATAATTTATATACATACATATGTTTGTATGTATGTGTAAATGACATGCGCCTATGTTGGCCAAGAATTTGTTCTAACTTATTTTAGCCACGTACAAATACATAAATGTCGGAATCTGACAAAAACCATGTAATTCATAACTAAAGCGAAACCGAACAAAGT
This sequence comes from Phormia regina, assembly GCA_001735545.1. Lineage (NCBI taxonomy): Eukaryota > Metazoa > Arthropoda > Insecta > Diptera > Calliphoridae > Phormia > Phormia regina. The sequence continues at coordinate 2,617 of MINK01013188.1, forward strand.
CAAAAGTAAGACACAAAATATGAATAACAGCAGCAATAATAACGATAAGAACAATAAAATGTTGACGCCAGCCATTCATCCATTCAACCAACCAGCAAACAAACCAACCAACCAAGCAGCTAGTCAGTCAGTCAATCAGTCAGACAGTCAGTCAGTTAGATTTGCCATCCGTTTTTCTGTCCAACGCTACTTAAATTTTTCCTGTCAGTCAGTCAACCAACCAGTCAACTAAGTATTTAACGAACAAGTTGACAACAAACGTGCTTCACTTGTAAATCAACTAAATCGCAACAACTGTAGAACAGAAAATATTAAATTTACTCATTTGTATTGTAGTAACAATTCAACTACATATACATACATATGTATGTATGTATGTATGTATGTATGTATGTATGTATGTATGTATGTATGTATGTATGTACATGAATGCATAACATAAAAAATATTATTTGATACACTGAGAAATCTTAATTGAATTTTATTATTTTTTTTTAATATTTTTTTCTTAAATTTCTTCGATATATTATCAAGTCGTTTCTTAGTTTTGATCTCTTTGAAAAATATTCAAATATGGTATTATATTATAAAAATTTCTCACGGTGTATTCAAATCCATAAGAATATAAGATTGTTTTGAGCTTTATGCAGTTTTTACTTTTGTTAAGATTTTTCAATTTGTACTCCATGACATATTTATCGACTGCTTTATCTCCACATTAAATAAAATTGACTTTAATATACTGAACACACATACAAACGTATTTATGTACATACATTTACTCAATAGTCCACTACTTAGATATGAATACTATATTTAGTAGTATTTTCTTCTTTAATGTGGGTAAAAATTAGGAATTCATATTTTAAATCATTTAAAAATGGAGGGATAATATACTGAACCTAATAGTTACAGATTTAAAAAAAGTTTTGATGGAAATCTTTTCAATACAATTATTTATTTATTTATTTATTTATTTATTTATTTATTTATTTATTTATTTATTTATTTATTTATTTATTAATTTATTGTGCAGAAAAAAAGTTAAAAAATTAGAACTTTTATAGAAATGTCGAAATATAATTTTTGATTTATGAAAATTAATCTAAATAAATACTGAAAATTACAATAAATTTAATTGGCCATTTTTTTTTTAATAAATTTTAGATGGCTGTGATGGTGATGGTTATCACAAGAGCAAAACGAAACGTGTTCGTACAACATTTACAGAAGAACAGTTACAAGTGTTACAGGCGAATTTTCAAATTGACAGTAATCCGGATGGTCAGGATTTAGAGAGAATTGCATCAGTGACGGGTCTGAGTAAACGTGTAACGCAAGTATGGTTTCAAAATTCCCGAGCACGACAGAAAAAACATATACATGCTGGTAAGAATAAAAGTAAGTAGTGTTGTGGTAGTGGTAGAATAGCTTTCATATAAATAGTGCATGTATTCTTCATATATTTAATGAAATATTTCTGATTCTTCTAACACTTATACATATCAATTGTCTTATTCACAAATATTTGCATATTATTTTGTGGCTTCTATTTTGCATGTAATTTAAATGCTTAATAATACATCTAGTATTTGTTACATGAATTTAAAATTAAAATAGTGATACTTATAGGAATATTTTTTCCAACATATTTTTGATTTTAGTGCGAGAACCTGAAGGTAACTCATTCGCCCGCCATATTAACCTCCAGCTGACGTATTCATTTCAGAATAACGCCCAAAATCCCATGCAAATGAACGGCAATAAAACAGGATTATATCCGCCACATGGTAAGTTCTTTTTTATGATTTCAACATTATTATCAATTATCTTGCTTATAATTGTTGATCTTTTCAAAATTGTTTCTAAGCATTTTCAATATCTTTGATTATTATACTTAAATATATATTTTAATTATTATTATCTTTTCAGAATCTTCAATGGATGAATTATCACAGGATTCTAGTGTGCATTGTATGCAAAGTGAAGTGTGACTTATTGATTCCTTTAAACCCTTTTAGAGCAATTATTTCTTTTATTTTGTTTGTAAAAAACAAAAATTAAACAATAAAATACTTTAAGGATAAAAAAACAAAAAAAAAAAGTAACGTCCTAAACCTAGTCAAAATTGCAAAAATCGTCCAATTCTTAAGAATACTACAAATCAATTTATCGCACAAAAAAATCTTTAACTCATCATTAACAAGAAACAAAAAATTACTTAAACATTTTGCTCAAAATTTATATTTATTTTTTATTTCGTTTTAATTTTTTTATTTTTAGATTAGATATATGTAAATTATTTTTATAAAAAAAACAAAAAAAAAAAAAAGTGCAAATGAAAAACTCAAAATTTTCTATGGAATGGAAATTTGCAAATACGAAAATATTAAGAAAATAACAAACAAAATTAGTAAAATTTTTTATATAAATTATTTTTATATAAAAGTCAGTTAAAATTTTATTTAAAATTATTAAGTTAATAATGTACATAACTATATTACAAACATACATATACACAAACAAATACATATGAGATATATTTACATACATACATATACTGTAATACATCCATACATCCTATAACCAAAGTATCTTCTATATGATGAAATAAATTGTGTCAAATTCTACGATAAGTCGTCCTGACAAAAATATTGCTCACAATAATCTAATCAAAAGTGGACCGATATAAGTGTTTTAACCTTATATCGGTCGTTTTGATATTAGAGAATTTCCAAAAACCGATTTATGAATAATTAATAAACGCACATTTTAAAAGAGAGTTTTATTTTGAATTTTTATAAAAAAAAAAAAAAAAAAATAAAAAATGTTTAACTTTCTTAAATTCTTCGTACTTTGTTAATAGGATTCGTTCTTGTTCTAATCTTTAAATACGACACAGATTCATGTTTATACATGATATACATATGTACTGAATTTGTATTATATTTACAATGAGCAATCATAGTTATATACCATAGTATAGTACATGTTGATTGATACCTTAACATGTAATATAGTCTAGAGATGATTAAATGTAGGTACATATGTTTGTATATTTATCATTGAATATTTTGTGTCAAGACCTATTGGATGTATGTTTGTATATATGTAAGTATTTAAATGTATGTGTATGTCAATATATGTATAAATATCACACCAATATGTCTGGTTACTTTGATGGATAAAATGTATATACTATATACATATATATGTACATATGTATGTATGAAGATAATATAACACTGCTATGTCCTTTGTAAAGTGAAATATATCTACTTATACAAATAAGCAAACAGACATAAACACATAAATACATACATACACATAAAATAACTATTATTGTAAATTAATTTAGATAAACAATTTAAATTCATGTAATTTACCAGCCTACAATTTCCATTTAATTTTAAGTGAGAAATAATATTATATAATACCTATATATAGATATAAAAGTTGTTATTGTTTATTCCTTGTTTTCTTTTTAATTTTCTTTTATTTAACAATTAAGTTTAGTATAAATAACAATAATATAAATAAAACAAAAAACTATAAAAAAAACTATTTTGTAAAATAAAGAAATTAAATAAATTTAACTTTAAGTTAAATTATACATTTTAAGTTAAATTATTTTTTAATATTGTTTTGTAAATAGTAATTGCCAAAATATTTAAGTATTTATAACAAATATTAATAAACAAAAAATATACATTATTAAAAAATAAAAATAATAATAAAATGAAATGAAATAAGAAAAAAATAAACATTTTCCAAATTAAAAAAAAATAAGTGTATTATTTGTTGTTCGTTTTGTGGAAGTGGAACAGAACGCACAGTGGAACCTATCACAAAAAGTTTTCCTAATAAATCTATATCTTCTGCATTACTGATAAAATCCTATTGAAATATATGGAAGAGTTGTATACAAGGACTTAAATAAATTATCAAAAAAATTTGTCTACATACAAAGGCGATATAAATATATGAGGGGGTAATTATATGGGTAACTTATTTTTGATAACAGCACTGTATTAAAATTATTAACAGAATTTAATTATCCTTGGTCCAGTTGTTTCATATATATCCTAGTATTTTTGACCTATTTTATAACTTTTTTCTTTAGCTAGTTAAAGAAAAAACAAATTGAAGTTGATATGTTTATCGAGTTCAAAAATAATTATCCGTGATTCGATTAACCGGTAACGTTGATTATCCGAGAAAGAAAATTTTTTAGTTGTTTATTTTTTCTATCCGTTTAATTTTTGTGTCAAAGTATAAACTAATTACATTAGTTTGCATTAATGCAGACGGTACACACAAGTGCAAAGCGGAGTTATTGGAAAAAGCATACGTCTAAGAGCTTTAAATTGTTTTTGAGCTACTTATTATTAAGAAGAACCATACAAAAACTTGGTTAAGCTTAAGAGTATTTTAAGAAAATCTTTCTAAAAGATGAAAGTAAAATTCTTCTGCTATTGGACAACTGTCCTGCACACTTAGACGTGCAGGACGCTATTGTAAAGTATTTTTCACCGAACTATACATCATCGACCCAACCGATGGATCAGAATTTGAAAAAGAAGAAGCAATCATTATATGATTTTTTTTTTAAGAAACTACGTAAAATGAAATCTTTATGTGTTGTTCTCTGTTTTTTTTTCCAAAATGATTAATTTTTCTTATATTACAAAAAAACTATATTAAATTCTTCAATAATTGAATTATAAAACTTAAAAATGTTTAAAAGTTTTATTCAAAATTTTGACTCAATTAATCGTAAAAATGGAATATTCCGGTTCCGTCCAATTCGGATAACCGAGGTCTTCCTGTATTTTCACTTTGAAAATTTAAAAAATTGCGACTTTTTATGTTTTTTTTGTTTTCCCCAGTAAAAAAGTATTTACACCCTTTTTTCTCTAAAATAAATGTTTCTTTGACAATATATAATAATTTTACACTTTTCTGAAAGATTTCTTCACAGAAATAGCTTCAAAATAATAAAAAAAAACAAGCCCAATAACTTAAGTGGTCAACGTATGCACGCTCCCGAAAGTCAAAACTTTATTCTATATTTTCTAAAATCCCAATGCATAAATCGGCAAACAGAATGCAGTTTATAATATTTTATTAGGAGTTTTAAAAATTGATAAATATTTTATCTGTAATAAAAACTTTGTTAGTAAAGATATTTTTCAGTCGCATAAAATAAAAAATGTGAAAAAATTAAGAAAAATCCAAATTTCACCCTGGTATTATCATTTTCATCTCAATAAAAGTAAAATATTTTCTCAAAATTAGATAAAAAATTCCAGGTGTATTAAAATTGTTTTTATTTCAATCTGACAACCTGTGATAGAAATAAACTACTTACGTCTTTTGTTCGAGATATGTTAATTTTTTTTTTAATTTTCAAAATGTCTGTGATATGTGAATAAAATTTAAGATATTTAAGAATGTTAAGTAATGGCAAATATTTTCGCAAATAAGTTAAAAGTACATCCCGATATCATATTAAATGTAATAAATCATTTAATTTGTATCAGTTAATATAAAAATCTATTACGAATTTATTTCAAATTGTGTAGGTAACGCCTTAAGCATATGAAAATATTTACATCAATTGGTAACGAAAATATTCAACAAGTGTTTGAATGATTTTGAAAAATGATGCCAACACTTTACAAAAGAATGCAAAAGATTGAGTATCTATGGATGAACTCATATATACACAGCAGTTCTTTATGTTTTCTTTTAAAAAGTTTAAATCGTTTTACGGGAAGAATCTTTTTTTCTTCATACACGTGTCTGATTGTGGTTGTATGGTGAAATTGAAGAATTCCTTTAAGGTTGTTATGGGTCAGACAACATTTATGATTAATACAAAAATTATGCATATTTAAATAAAAGTGATCGACAAAAGGAAATTAATGATATGTTATATGTTAACAATTGAAATGATTTTGTTTTGAATATAAATACAAAGACGGAACAGATAACGTAATTAAACAAATATTTGCATTTCATTCATACGAAAAAAAAGTCTCATTTATAAAACAGATCCTTAACCGAATCATACAACAATTCGTCATTTAGATCTTGGTTAACATAAGATAAAAAAGTAAATGGAAACAATTTATTCAGTATCTGGTTTTAAAATGGAACAACATAACGACATCATTTTTATCGTTTTGAATACAAAAGCAATATGTAATCAGTCAATCTGAATTATGAAACACAATCAGATGAAGTGTTAGTGTCTACTATATAGATTGTGCAATGGTTCCCAACAGTTTATTTAATGGAAATTCACCCTTTTTGTATGGTAAATTTCAGTAGCTATTTGATTCACTTTGACCTGTCCCCCAATGAGCATGATGATAATTGCCACTTTATTGACCCTATTGTAAACGGTAAGATGTTAAAACCGTTTTTACTAATTCATTGTAACCAGTAAAGTAAATAGTTGTGTGTGCACAAAGGTACGATTTACTGACGGCGAATATAATTTTACTTATCTTCTGGTAGTTGTATAGGTGATTGTGAGTGTTGTAGTAGAGGAGGTGACAATTGTCTTCCTTCTAGAACATGCCTGTTGACTCGTGTTTCATTTGAAAGAAGTAATAAATATTATAAAATTTATACAAATCTAAGAATATTGAAATCGATATAATCCTACGTTGCGCATGTTCACTTGGAAATTAGAAAAATAAATAAATAAAATAAATATTAATTTTTTGGTAAAATTACTAATTCGGTACTGCCGCTAAAAACTGTTGTGTTTTTATTTGCAGGTGATTTTGTGTGATCATTTTTACTAGTACTTATGTATATGAACAAATCATTCTACAATATAAATGAAAGATACTAAGTTGATATTCTTTTTGGCGCCTGTAAACACATCTCAATTGAGGAAATATGTATAAGATCAGAAATAAATATGTCAAATATGGGTCTGTGCATATAACTTGATTACTTTGTGCTGCAGAAGTAATTATTTTGTCATTAATAAGATGTTCTTCTTTTATACTTTTTGTTCATTGCATTTGAAGTACTTCTCTTAAAACTTTGTTTATAAAAAAGTTCCTTTTAGGAAGCTAGGAATCTTTTTTTACTTATCTGTATTACTCAGAATAGCTGAGAAAGTATGTGTTAATTTCGATTAGACTGATTAGGTGATTTAATATGGAAAATTTAAATATTTAAAACAACAATCTAATTCAAATGCAATTATTTGTATTCCTCTTTTTCTTCACAGTCGGTTGCTAAGCTTGTTGTATTATGTAAAAGAATCTGAAAAGTGTTATGGTTTAATTAAAATCGATTATTTTTTGAATAATGTTTATCACAAAATTTACTTGTTGTCTTTTGATATTCATAAAATGTGAAATGAATATATAGATATCAATTTAGCCAAATTGCATTTTAAACTTTTTTTAAAATCTTAAAAGTGTGTGATTATAAAACTTTATATTTCTATGAAGAGTTTGTAAATTTTATTGATTTCAATTATGTTAAAAAATAAAGTCAAAAGTATAATATTAATAAACTTAAAAGTGGCATAGTTTGGGTTTGACTGAAAACTCTTAACTATATATATTTTAAACTCCTAAACTGCATTCCGTTTGCCGATTAGTGCTTTGGGATTTGAGAAAATATAGACTAACTTTAAAACTTTCATATAAAAAGGATCAAATTCGGGAGAGTATGTACCTTGATCATTTAAGTTAAGGATTTGCATTTTATTCTCTGTGTCTACTTTTCTGCCTTCTCTGTAAAGATATCTTTCAGAAAAGTATAAAATTATTATTTATTGTTAAAGAAAATTTTATTTTAGAGAAAAAAGTAGTAATATTTGCAATTTTCAAATACAATATCGTTTATTTTTGGGCTCGTTAGAGATATCGACTTCAATTATTTTTATTCATAGATCATAACTAGTTAAAGATAAAACTAATAAAATCGGTAGAAAATACTACCATATATATGAAAAAAAAAAACTGAACCAAGAACATGCAAAGCTGAGGTACTTAAAAATTCAAACGCAACAAGCTTTGTTTTTATAGGTATAATCATCGCATACAAAAATTCATAAAAATATTTGAAGTCGGGCGAGAACCAAAATTTGACAAACGACTAAAATTTTGTATGTTATAAGAACCCTACTTTAAGCCCCATAGCTCAGCTAGCTAATGAGGATTCTATAATGAAGCTATTACTGGAATCATACTAAGTACACGCAGAGAATAAATATGGTTCAGGTGACCATAAAACAAGAGCAACATGCTTTGATTGTAATATATTATTCCTGGTTACATTAAGTATATTAATATGTAATTATTATTCTGATTCCATTTTATAATTTTCTCACATACACAGAAAATAAAAGTACATATACATATTTATAAATTTTCTACATAAATATTATGAATCGAACATAACATTTCTTTCAAAACTGTTTTCATAAAAAATAAAATTTGGTTCATAAATATTATTAAATTGTTCTTTATGAAAATTTTAAGAATTCTGCAAAATTTTTTGCATACATTTTTAATAAGATTCTAGTCCAAATGCTAAATAAAAATTGTTGCAATAGAAAATATTAACATGAAATGGCTGTTTTCCAAGAAAAATTTGTTAGGAAATGTTTGGAAATTTGCATAAATTTGGTACCATTCTACAGCACATATGTGCATAATAATAAACAGAGCTTCTTCTGTTAAATGGTCCCAAAATGTAGCTAAAACCAGTTAATAACTAACAATTTTTCAAAGAAAATTTCAAACAATTCTTTGCAAATGAAAATAATAAATAAAATTTAAAAAATTTGCTTAAGTTTTCTTGACTTTTGATTCATGTAGAAAAAAGTTTTGATATTTAAGAAATTGTTCTTAAATGTTATCAAGTGAAATCAATGAAACTAAGTTCTTATATTTATGTACAAACTTTTTTCTCTGTGTATAAGCAAATTTTATATATATATATATATATATATATATATA
>MINK01013193.1:0-14675 GCA_001735545.1 Phormia regina
TGTTTCTAGTATTTTGCATATGTGAAAGGTGGGCGTAAAGTGGGTAGACCACGCCCATTTTTAGTTTCCAAATTTATATTTACCCTCGAACTATCTGTACAAAATTTCGTTGACGTACATGCTTATTTCTAGGATATATCCGCAAACAACTTTGAAATGGAGCTACAATGGACACCCTGTGTTTCTGGTACTTTGCAAATATGGCAGGTGGGCAGGTAATTATGGCTAAATTTATTACTATAATTTGAATATAAAAGTGGGAATCTATTTATATTGCTGCTTCTAGGACTACTTCTTTTATATTGTACTAAAATTTTATAAAAAAACTTAAATTTTGTTTAAGTTCAAATATTAATCATAAATGCAATCCCGAGACGAGCAATTTGAAGTTCCAAAACCCCTTCCTCAGAATTGCTAAGAACCTGTTTTCCCCCATATCAATTGGCATAAGCCTCAGCTTTATCCATTTAGTAGTTTAAAAGTTACCGAAAAACAACAACTTTAATAATTATTTTCATTTAAACAAATCCTTTAATTTTTCTTTCAAATTATTTAAATAAACAATTTATAAATTACTTATTTTCACGAAAACCTATGTCTAATATAATATTCGCTGCTGGCTTTAAAGAAAAGTCAAAAACTAATATTGTTTAATTTTAGGCACGACCTCGGTTAATGCCCCAAGGTTAAGAAAAAGGTTTTTTCTTTTATAAAAAAAAGAACTTCACGTTGACAACGAGAAAGAAAAAAAATAGCTAAAGGCTGACATGTAAAATGTCAAGTGATGGCGTGCGTTTAAGTTATTAAAGGAGAAAAAAATCCAATTTTTATAGTTCTCTTTTACAACTTTTTGCTTAAATAAACTATTGTATTATTTGCATATTTCTTGGAAATGTATTGAACGATTTTTTTTTTTCATTCTTTTTATCATGAACAATGTTCAGGAAATTTATGTTTTCTTTTTTTGGAAACCACATGTACTTTTATCATGCCACAAGTAGATGAATAAGAAAAAAAATGAAATAAATAAAAAGAAATAATATTTAATAATAAACGTATCAGAAAATTTTATTTAAATTGAATTCATTTTAGAGGAAATAAAATGTTTCTTGTAATAATAGAACAATTCATTCATACATTCAAACTGTTAAGATAAATATTTACATAAATATTTTCATTTTTATTGAAATGAAATGAAAAATGAATGAGTGACTTATATTATCCATATATGAGTACTTATGAATACTAAATTGATTTGGAATATCATATTTATATGAATGTGTGCCAAAAATGTCAGTCACTAGTGCACACTTTTGTTGCAATAATAAAGATTTATAAAATAAAAGACATTTACAAATATTTATAAAGATTTCTCAAATAGATTTTATATAATGTATAACTTTTACAATAAACATTGGAACTGAATCGATAATATTTTGGGAATAAATATGTTACGAGTAATTGTCTGTTTGAAATTACATATAATTCAATAGAGGTAGAACAATTAGTTAAGGGGGGGTAGGGATCAAAGTAGGTTATCACTTACACGACAAATTCCAGTTTGAGGAAAGCTTGTTTCAAAAATTTATTTTTTTCAGTTAAAAGGCCGCCCTGTCGCTATAAGAGGCGTGGCTCTTTTTTGTGTGTGTGTTTAGCTAACATAACTAGTGGTCTTCACGTAACATAAAATATTTAACATTAACACTAACATTATGTTACTGATAAATGTAGATCGTTCGATTTGATGTTAATGTTAATTTATTCGATATTTAAACACGGTAGTTAATGTTAAAAGAACCATGTTTAAACATCTAAAAACTTAATATTAACATGAAATTGAATGATTTACATTTATCATTAACTGATGTTAGTGTTAATATCAAATATTTTATGTTACGTGAAGACGACTTGTAAATGGGAATGTGATTTAGTTTCTTTTTTTTTTTTGGATTTCAATTTGTTTTGTTTGCATTTAGAAAAATGAATGATTGGCCCTGAGGAATATAATGGATTTTAAAGTGAAAAAATTTTATTTACTTTTTAAAGAAAATCAAAAAGAATAAAATTCATTTAGTGATTTTTCCATGCATAGATTTCGAGTCGCTATTGTTAATTCAATTTTGATTTATATTCAATAAAACATATTAATTTTTGAGTGTTTTTCAAATTCTGTATTAATATAAAATAAAATACTATCATATATAGAACAATGATTCTGTCCCCATCACTTGGCGAATCTACCCCATGGGAAGTGCTTCTTTTGACGTTTTTGGTCACTTCACAAAATTATAATTAAATTTAAATTAAGATGAAGATAGCATCAAAAGGGCTTAAATTTAAGTCAACGTATCTATGTTTTTATTACTAAATAAATTTTATTAATAACGTGAATCGTTTTGAAAATATAGCATTTTAAACAAAAAAGTGACGAATGCTCCGAATTCTCCCCTTTATAATTCTTGTTCGAAAATCGTTAAGAATTTTATAGAAAATCCAGGGAATATTTGGAATTTTTAGGATTCAAATTAAAATTGGCAAATTGAAAAATAATAATAATAATAATAATAATAATAGTAATAATTATAAAAAAATAAGGTGCGTCAAAGTTTTACTATAACTTTTAAAGTACAAGTGACACATGTATTTTTTGTAAATGCAAATGCAATTTTTTTTGGAAATTTTCGTAGCCGAAGTGTCCAACTTTGGAGGTTCACCCCTCGTTCCGCAGAGCTGATAAAGAGCTGTGCTCTTCCAAATCAATTTAAGTACACCTCAGGATTGTACATTTAGTTCAAATATCTTTGATAGTTATAAAGTTACAAAATTATTTAAAATTTTTCATAGTCAAAGTGCCTAAATTTAGAGGTCCACTCCTCGTGCTCCAAATCCACTAAAAACCTATGCTCTTCCAAATAAATTCGAATTCATCTCAGGATTTTCAATGTGAAACTTCATTCAAATAAATTTACATGCATTTACGTTAAGCCTTCTATAAGTTAAAAAATGTATGCTCCAGAGGAATATAATGGAAAGTGAAAATATTTGACCACCTAAAAAAAATATATATATTTTTTATCTTCAATTTCAGAGTAATATAATTTTTATCTAAAACAAATTGGTTTATAATTCTTTGTCGAAAATCGTTAAGAATTTTATAGAGAATCTTGGGAATTATATAGAAAAATTTTAGGACTCAAATTGAACTTGCCATATTAAAAAGGCTTGAAAAGACATGTCCATGAATAGGCCGAAATTTTAATTAGATCCAAATATTTTTTAAAGTAAAAAAATATCCCATACATGTAAGTAAATTTTTTGTAAAGAATTATTTGGAATATTATTATTTAACATTTTTATAGCCGAGGTGATCAACATTGGAAGTTCATTTCTAGTTCCCCAGAACTGCTAACAATCTGTGCTCCTCCAAATCAATTAAAATGCACCACAGAATCATGAATTTGAAATTTAGTTCAAATAAATTTGGTAGCTCTAAAGTTCCAGAATTGTTTTCACACATTTTTGTTTTTATTTTTTCATAGTTGAAGTGTCTAAATTAAAAGGTCTAACCATCGTCCCCCAAACCCATTAGGAACCTATTCTATTTAAATAAATTTAGTAGTTATAAAGTTACAGAATTATATCGAATGTAATAATAATAATAAGAAAATCATTTTGAGACCACTGTGCATCAATAAACTGAAATTTTTAAAAAAATATTAAATGATTCATTGCAATGAGTTGAACATAATTTAATATATAAAAATTTATAGGTAATTGTCAATAATAAATACTTATTGATTTAAAAAAATATTTTATTCATATAGAATTTGTCAACCATAATTTATAATACTCAAATTTATATACATAACCATAACCACAGATTTAGTCATTTTATATACCAAAAAAAAAAAATCTTATTAAATATGCAAGACTTATAGTATTATTGACCCTTAATGGGTAGGTATAATTTAATAAATGAATGTATTTTTTTTTTTTTTGTATATAAAGGACTAAAAAAATAAATAAATAATAATAATAATTTAGTAGATTTATATAAATAAATATAATTTAATATTAAAAAGGTAACAAATGAAATTATTGATTTATTTGTAGCCTTAACTAACTAACATCCCACAAAAATTGGGACATGAATCACAAAGAAAAAAAGGAGCGATTGTTGAAACTTGTACAACCATGCATGATTTAAATGACTTCAGAGACTAATATAGAAAAAAAGAAATTCTTTTATATCGTTTGTATTCATTCCCTTTCTTTTCTTTATTACCTAAACGACCTTGAGTTTCTTTCTAGCTTTATATATAAGATTGTTTTAGCCATAATATTATCTGTCCGTCAGTCAGTTCTTCATTATGCATACTTATTGTACGAGTTCATAGTAGTACTAAGTGTTCAATTGATAAGTTAATTTAATAAAAATACATTCACAGTATTAAGCAAATATGCTTATGTTTCAAAGTTTTTTTTCATTTAAAATTTTATGTATTCTTTATCATTAGTAAAAAATCTTTGTTAACTTATGAATTGACCCTCTAATAAAGGACACATTTGTTAAAATGGTCTTAGTGTTTTTTGTTTTCTTCCTTTTTCATTTAACTTGTCTTAGTTATTTTATGTTCTCTTAAGACAACATAATTACTGTAAAACAATCATGTTCTCAAACTTAATATTTGCAAGGAAAACACTTACAGTGACAGCTAATAAAAAGTATAGTTTTTAAGAAAATATTTACAGATTTATTTAGTTTTATAGGAAATCACCTAAAATATTTACAGAATTTTAGTAAAGCATAAGAAAAATTAGTCTAGATATTAAGAAAATTTATACAAAGATATCTCGAATGTTTATAAACCAATTCTACTTTTAAGTTCTTTAGAGCAATATTTTTTATAAATTGATGTATAAAACATGTATATCCGGCAACTAGGACTTTCTAGAAATTGATTTCAACAGACAGGAGGACAAATGGAGAATGCTATGTCGACTTACCTATCAATCCCTATTTATAGATAAGTTCACATAGATATTATTGGGGGTCTTACATGAATGTTGTACTTTACACCTATGGTGATGAATAAAAAAATAAAAAAATTATTTTAAGATTTTTTTGTTTGTAATGTCCGTCTATCTATCCATACATTGGGGTTAGATGGGTCGAAAATTGTGCTTATTTTAGTAAAAGGTGATAGCATTTTTAGAACTCTAATTTGTGTGATTTTTTTCTTTTTGTCTTAATGCAGAGAAGATTATATCAATACTTTAATATTTATATTTGGCTTTTAAAGTTAGTAAAAAATGTACATTTGGAACTTTTAATACATATTTTTAAAGAATTTTGTTATTTTTTGCAAAATCTCCAAAAATCGTTTATTTTTAAACTCAATAATGATATCCACTTTAAATTTCTCTTATTCGATATATAATTTTGTTCATTAGCCGGTTGCATAAAATATAATAAAATTGAGCTATATAATGAAAAATCCTGACAAAGTAAAATTGAGATTATTCAAATTTCAAATAAATATGATTTGAAAAATATTTAAGATAAACATTAGATACACGCACCCTATTTTTCAAAGGTTTTGTTAATTTTTTCCCACTTTGAAAACTTTTTTCTTCGAAATCGGAAAAATGAATTAAAAAGTAGTATTAAGGAAACATTTTTAAACCAATTCCTGAATTATGATGTTCTGAAGAAGGCTTATAACGTGGTCCATGTATTTATCAAGTGACCACTGTAAAATAGTAAAATTGTATAGGACCTTTCTAGCGATATGAACTAATTTTCGTTATTCATTTCGTTTTTCAGAACTTTTGAATATGTCGATTTATATTTCGTTTCTTTTATTGGCTTTTTATTTGAATTATTTTCATTTTATTTTTCTGTTTTTTCGTTTTGGCGATTTTTTGTACTTTTTTATTTTAACGCTTTTGTGCTTTCGCAGATTTCTTTATTTTGTCACTTTTCGTTTTAAAATTATTTATTTTACTTTTTTTAATTTTGGCGACTTTTTAACGTATTTTTTAATTTCCAGATTTTTTAATTTTCGCGTTTTCTTATTGACTTTATATTCAAGCAATTTTTTTTACTTTTTCTATTTATCGTTCGTTTTTCTTAAATTTTAATGACTTTTCTAACGTATTTTTTTTTTTTTTGACGATTAATATTTGCGTTTTTTTATTGACTTTTTTAAACCATATTTTTCGTTCTGGCCTTTTTTTTCTTTTTTCATTTTAACGCTTTTGACATTTTTTAGTTTTATAATTTTTTTTAAATTTTTGGGACTTTTATAATGTTTTTTTTTTTTTTTTTTTTGTTTTATTTTGTCTTTTCTATTTTTTCTGTCGCAATATTTATGTTATTTTTTATTTTGGCAATTTTTCTATTTTGTTTTTTTTTTAATTAAATGATGTTTTATTTTTCCTTTTAAAAAAACTGAACAAACTAAAATGGGTAAAAATTTTACTTCCTTCTTAATATATCTATAACTTAAAGAGATATCCTACACGTGTAAGGGTATTTTGTATAGAACTATAAGGTATATCTATGTTTAAATTTTTTTAATTAAATCATAAATGAAATTTAGTCGATTTTTTAATTGTGGCTTTTTTATTTTACGTTTTCTTCGCTTGACGATTTTTTTTCATGTTAGAGTTTTTTTTCATTTTGACGATTTTTTAAAAATTTTATATATATTTTTGCAACTTTTTCTAATACACATTTTTTATATGTCTTTCTTTTCTTATCCTTTTTTGCGAATTTCAATAGCCTATCTAATGATGTATTTTTTATTAGAAACAAAACGGATAAAAATATGTTTTTGCCTATCAATAATATCAAAATAAAATTAAAACAATAAAAAAATCGAAATTGAATTTTTAAAGCAATAAATAACTTTTTGTGATGACACCACATAATTATGTTTCAACACAATTTTGCAGGTATCTAATTATGGTTCCAAAACTCTGCTTTAGTAACACGAAACGGAGGCAAGATAATTGCACTTTTGTTAAGAACGAAATAAAAATTAAAGAGGAACAAAGATATTTTAATTATGAAAAAAACCTTAACTTCTATAATTGAAAGCACAATTAATAAAATGTTTAATTTGTCTTGTCTCCTACTGTTAATACCAACATACATATACAAACATATAGATTCATTCTTTTAGCATTCATTCGTATGTCAAAGTAATTGACCTACATATTTTTTCTTTAACAAGTACAAACACATACTTGTTGTATGTATGATGTTGTTTTTTTTTGTTATTTTTTCATTTAGTTTTTGTTGTTTTTTTTGTTGTTTACAAGTTCAGATGTTAAAGTGTCTGTATATAATTTGAAAATGGTACTTAAAGTATTCAACTGACACTATAGTCATTATAGTTTGCAGTTACAATATTGTGTCTTGGTAATATTCAGTAGCAGCAATAGCAAAAGTTTCTAATATAAGTCGTTACGAGTAGCAGTGGTAGTGGTAGTAGTAGTAAATTGTCTAAACATTTATCCATTATTTAGGTACATATACATACATATACAGTCCCCTTTTATCGTCTTATATGACCAACAAACAAGTTTATTTATTTTCTAACTAACTCTATTGTCCTTTATAAAAAAATAAAATACTTTGTATGTGTATTAAGCAGACAGGGAGACGAAATAAAATTTACAAATACAACCAAAATTTAAAGATATTTCATGATATTTTAATATTTCGTTTAAAAATTAATATAATAAAAATAAAAATTATATTAAATTATATAATTAAATAATAATTATTATTATATAACATAATTAATATTTAATGTGTGTATGTATTTATTATTTCAAGACCTTTTTGTTTTAAAATATACCACAAAAAGTACCATCCTTCCATTCTTAATGTACACATGTGTATTTATTTTAAAGAGAAAGTTGAGTTAATTAGTTTTCATATCACCAAATGTGAAAGTCTTTATGTGAGAGAGTATTTTAGTAATTTAATTTGAAATTTATTTATTTTTTTTCTCTATTCTCTTCACACACGAGCCGGCATGTGTTAAGAGATATTTTTCAAAAATTTTATTAAAGAAAATTTATACTAAAGTTAAAGGTATGTGGAATGAAGTTAAAAATATATATTTTTATATATTAAATGACTTTGTTTGGGGGCGTAGTAGTAGGAATTTCTTTTTATGTTTTCTAGTTCAAATGATAAATGCGGTCAATTTAAGTGATAAATAGTGGTTAATGCATATATGTGTTTGTATGCATGTATGGGTGTTGTAATGTACAGCAGCAAAGTGCTGAAGAATTTTTTTTTTGTAAATAAAAGTAATTTCTTAATATGTTTTATTTTACTTTGTTCCCATTTTCTTTCTCCCTGGATATTAAATAACTGCAGATATATATATGAGTAGATGTCAAGTTGGTTTTAATTGCACATAATAACATTAAAATGTGATCAAATATTTAAGTGTGCAGCTTGAAATAATGATAATAAAACAATTTATTAATTATTTATCAGACAAAAGAAAATAATTCTGAAAGAAATAATAATTATTTTGTAATAAAATACATATATGAAATAAACTTAAATTTTGCACTTAAGCTTAAGCTTAAATTTTGCACAGTGCTTTGATTCCATACAATCATGGCACAAAAATAGAGGAAGTGTAACAAATAACAGAAAATAATAATTATTTTGTAACAAATTTGATACGCATATTACTCTAGACTGAATATAAATAAAACAAAGTTTTGAAAAATTAGTGCAAGGACATGCCTACTTCTTACATATCCTGAAGTTAAAAAACTATTTTTTTCTAAAATATTCCTAGCAAAAAACGATCAAGAGCTTCCGAAAAAAGATGAACAAAGTGCATATTGTGAACTTTTTTTGGAAGTTTTTAATAATTATTTCCAAAAAAGCGAAAAATTAATTTTTAGCGGGAAAATAGCTAATAATTGCTAACAGAATTAAAATTATCTTTTATTAATCTTTTAATAAGGCTAAAGTGGAAAACATAGTTTTAAGGGAAGTACTTCAAAAGAAATGAACAAAAAGCTTACAAGAAGAACATCCTACCTATAACCAATTATGGGTTAAAAAAGAACTTCTGCAGCTCATTTGTACCACTAAGTACTTCCTTCCAATGACAACATAATGATAAATTCAAGACTTTTTAAGGTCTTTTGTGCCTGCCACTAAAAATATAAGCCTATAAATTTTTTATTTATTTTTTAAATGAAGCAAGGATATGTCCAACTCCTATATATCCTGAAACTAAAATACTGGTCAGAATTACACCAAAATTTGTGATTGATATTAAATATAGATAATTTAAGTCGGTTCAAGAACACCTCTTTATATCCTGAAATGAGAAAAATCGGAGCAAGAACACTCTTAATTGCAATGTGAAAAACCCGTTTTCTCCTAAATTTTTGGAAAAAAAAATACTATCAAAATTTTCGTTGGTCTTTGCAAATTGTTTTTTTAATAGGTCAGACATTATTACGCCCTCTGGAGAATTTTTAATGTAATATATTGGGTTCAAAACATAGTTTTCCATTCCTTAAAAATAACTTTTATAATTTTTCTTACTTAAGTCAAAAATGAAAACCTTTTCAAATTATTGTAAAAACGTAAAATCAAACACTTTTTCAATTTAATATTTTTTTTTAAAGTTGTGGTAGAAACAAGGCTGTTATTTTTTTAAATCTGCTAAATAACTGTAAGAACTAACAAGAGCTGTGAAAAAAAAAAAAATATATAATTTTTAAAAATTTTGTTTATATCCTTAATCAAATTTAATGAATTTTTTAGGTTTTGATTAAAAAATATGTATATATTTTAGGAGTAATATATGTACATTCGGAACACTGTAGTTTAAAAATAATAATAATTTAAATTTACAAATACTCTGAAGTATTGAAAAATCAAAATTTTAATGCATTTCATCAAAAAATTAATTTTTGATAGTTTTTTTTTTCCAAAAACAATTTAAAACTACATTTTTAGTTCATTAAAATTTGCTTCAAATTCTTTGATTTTGGCGCCCTCTAGTAGCAACAAAAAACTTTTTCGGAAACATTTTTTTTAAATTATATCTTTATTTTAACCTTTCTAAAAACATATATTTCAACACAATTTAATTTCTTTTTTTATTTTTGTTTATGAAACAAAGCACTGTGACCTCTTAATCAGCAGCATAATTTAAACACATAAAGCATACTTTCAGGCTGCAGTAAACATTGTTTAATTTTTTCTTTTTTTTAGAACAAGAACAAAAAAGGAAATATCACAAACACTACAACAACTTTAAAATGTCAATATAAATAATTTTAAATGTCACGGATGTATTTAG
This sequence comes from Phormia regina, assembly GCA_001735545.1. Taxonomy (NCBI): domain Eukaryota; kingdom Metazoa; phylum Arthropoda; class Insecta; order Diptera; family Calliphoridae; genus Phormia; species Phormia regina. The sequence continues at coordinate 10,365 of MINK01013193.1, forward strand.
TTAGAATCTTAAAACACAACCAGAAAATTACTCAAACACTAGTTACGGAAGTAAAACAAATATATAAAACGGAAGTACACAAAACCATACTTACAAAGAATATCTAAAAAAAAATATGTCTGATTATATGTATTTGTAAGGTTCTATGGTGCGTATGATTTATATTTTATGACAAAATTTTACAGATCTCTTTCTCTTTGTCGTTTTCCTCACTATAAAATAAATGTTGGAAAAAAATATTATTACTTGCTGGTGGCCACCAAGACAAATTTTAATATTATTTTGGTCTTTTAATTTTATTCCTTCTTTTTTAAAGTCTCTGTTGTAAAATATTTTTTTTTATTATCTCAGGCTAAAAATTTACATAATTATATTTTCCGTTTTGTTTTTTTATTCATCTATATATTTTTTCTTTAAAAAATTTAAAAACTCTAAAGGAAAAACAAAAATTGCATTTATGTTGTTCAATGTACCAGAAAGATATGTTCTTCTTTTAAAATTCTATTTTATATTATTATTAATCTAACCTTAAAAAAAAAATCCTGTTACTAAATAAACAATTTCCTCTTACTCTTCTACTGTACAAATTAAAATGTTAACTAACCGTATATTTTGTAAATTATTTAATAATAAGTTTATTCAAGTTTTTAGGCAAAAAAATATACATTTTTTTATTAAATTTTCCTAGAAACAAGTGGCATAAAAGCAAAATTATTATCGCCAACTCAGAGAAAGACAAATAAATTGTGAACAAATTAGAAACACGTGTATAAAATATTAATATGCAGAAAGGAGCAAAACAGTAGAGGAAAGGCTAAAACTGTATATAAAAAAAACGAAACATAATAAAGTTCAACATCAATGCTACAAACATATGTTTAACAAAACTATAATTTAAAGGAATGATTTCTTTGTTTAAACTTTAGAAATAATGGACATAATATTGAAGAGTATATTTATGTAGTAAAATAAAGATCAGAGAGACTAGAGAATGTAATCTTGAAGAATTATATAAAAATATTATGATTACTTCATTATATTTTGTGCTTCACCACAATTTGTCGAATTTCGCTAATTTTGTTGTTTGCCGTTTTTTTTTTTTGCGATTTTACACATTTGATTTTTTTTATCGTTAAATTTTATTTGAAAACAATATTTTTATCTTTACGTTTTCTTTTTTTTTCGCAATTTTTATGTTGTTTTTTTCGTTTTGGCGATTTTTTTTTTACATTTTTTCGTTTTAAAAATTTTTAAACTTCTCTATTTTTATAGCCTTTTTTATTAGACTTTTTTCTTTTGTAAATTCTTTTTTATATTATCGTCAAAGGTTTTTTTTAATTTTCCATTTTTACGATTTTTCATTTCGATAATTTGATTGTTTTGCTAGTTTTTTATTATTGCGATTTTTTTATTTTTCCTTTTATATTGTTTTATTATGTTGTTTTCATTTTGGTAGCAATTTTTATTTTTGCAAGTATGTTTTTAGTTTTCCATTATTTTCTTATGTTGTTTTTTTTTCGTTTTGGCGATTTTTTTTAATTTTTTTCTTTTAAGAAGTCTTTGAATTTTATATCTGGCATTTCAAGATTTTTTTATTTTGTCATCGTTTTTTGTTATTCTTTGTACACATTGGGGAATTTTTCCTTTTGACAATTTTATATTTTTGTTTTTTTTTAATTTTGAATTTTAACAAAAAAAAAAAAAAAAAAAAAACCTTCCTAAACATATCTTATTCTACGTTTCGATATTTTATTTAACGATTTTTGTTTATGACTTCATCCAGTCAAAGACAGAAAGTTTAATACTTTCTGTCGCAATATTTGATGTTGTTGGCTTTTCGTTTTGGTGTTTTGACGTCTTTTTCTATATTTTAGTTTGGAGATTTTTTTCTATTTTGGCGTTTTTTTTTTTTTCGTTTAAACATTTTTTAACTTTTCATTTTTCTTTTAATATTTCTTCCATTCAAAGACATTTCAATTTAGCGTTTTTTGAGTGTTTTTATTTTTAGAGATTTGGGTGATTTTATAAATTTTACTTTTTTATTTTGACGTTTTCTCGTTTTAATTTTTTTTTTTTATTTTGTAATTTTTTTTTTTTTTTATTTTTTTTATTCAAAGATTTATTTAATTTTTTTTTACTTAATACTTTTCCTTTTCGGAGACTTTTTAATTAATTTTTTGTTTTTTCTATTTTTAATTTTTTTGCGATTATATATATGGCTTTTTTTGGTATTTTCTCGTTCTCTCATTTCAGCGATTTTTTATTTTGTCGTTTTTTCGTTTGTAATTTTTTCCACCCAACGATATTTTATTTTATTTTTTCTATGAGAACATTTTTAATATTCGACAAATTTTTATGTGAAAATTTTACGAATTTGGCGTTTTAATTTTAATACAGTATTTTTTGTTTTGGCATTTTTTTCATTTGGGAGTTTTTCAATTTGTTTGTTCTTTCTTATTATTAATTTCATCAAATGTCTTCATTTCTCGATTTTTTTCACACCTATTTTTACGAACGATAGATTTTCATATTTGTATGTTTTTTTATTTTTCTTAATTTTTGGTTTTTTATTTTTTTATTTCATTCTTTAAACTTCTGAAATGACTTAACGTTCATAAATAACTATTTAGTTCTTTTTCACATGCATAAACAAAGAAACAGTGGAGCTAAAGACGAAAAGTTTTATAAAAAACGCATTAAAACTCCAAAGTTTTATATCGAAATTAACGAAAGTTCAAGTGTTTTCATTACAAATGCATATGTATTTGTACACATTCAGTTTGCTTTGAAAATCGTTTAATCTGACATTAAAAATTATTCAGTTAAATTAAAAATATGTCAATTTACACGTCATTGTCAATTAAAAGATTTTTTAAACTGAGATTTAATAAAACATTGTTTAATAGAATCACACCAATCATTTATCTAAGTAATTATATAGAACAAATTAAATTATGTCAATACGTCTATTAATTACATTAATTAAATTTTTAATTGAATTAATTGAACAGTGTGTGTATTAATTAAAGAACAACATTTGTTAAATAGATAATTGTTTAAATAGTGCAAAAATTTAATTACATTATGACTTGAGAGTAATTAGTTTTTTTTTAATTATTTGAATTATAAACACAACTGGAAGTTTTGAAGGAAAACTAATCTTTAAAATAGTTGTTTTACTGTTATAAGACAAATGACTAATATTTAGTTATTGTAATATTTAGACATAAATTATTTATAATAACTAAAGGTTTTAAAAATAATTAATTACTTCCAAATATGTCAGTGTTGCCATTTATGAGAAAAAATGATTTTTTTGTTACCATTTTTACTATTTTATTGAAAATAATTTTGAAATTTTTGTACAATATATTTGTTTTTATTTATTAAACTAAGTTGAAATGTAGATCTTAACTTTTGAGGGGGCTAATTAGTCCCTTGGGACAGGTCGCAGGATAGGTCACAGTACTGGTCCTAGAAGTCAGGTTCAGTGTAGATTAATATAATTAAAATTTGACAAAAATACGGTAATTTTCAACGTTAAACACTCAGCCACTGATTGCTATTTGCGCTAAATGCGCACTTAACGAGCATGTTATAAAATGACTCTCGGTTGTTAAACAATGCGTGTGTTTGTGCCAACTGGTTCTCAATTGGAACTTTTGGGACGAGTTAGGTGTCAATTGGTACTCAACTGGTACTGAAGAACGGGTTTGAATTAATACAATTGTCACAAATTTTCTGCAGAGTGTAAAACTAGGGTGTAAAACTTTAATTTTCAAAAAAAATATAACTTCTATAAATTTAGTCCGATTACAGAAATTAAAACATATTTGTAGAAAATATGAAATGAAGGTAAAATATATTTAAGCTTTATTCACACGTAACCACTAATTTAGCAAAAGAGATTGTTTGGAGTTGTTTGATCTTGCAAATGTTTCGTTAGAGAAAACAACGTCAAACAAAATTCGTTAAAATGTTAGTTGTGATTAATGTTAAGAGAAAGAAGAGAAGAGAAATTAGAAAATCTGTTATATAGTGATAACGTCTTTTTAGTCAAATTTTTTATTAATATAAACATATTAATCAAATCACTTTATTATAATAAATCTTATAGTTTAAAAGGTTTTTGCGATTGAATTTTGAATTTTCCATTTTTATACTAGATCCCATTATAATGGTTGGGGTATTATGCGTTTGAAATAGTGTTTGTAACTTACATAAAAACTTACCTCAAAGTATACGGTTTGACTTAGGGCCATTATTACAACTTGCCAATAGCAAAAGGTATGAAGTTATCGGACAGATAAG
>MINK01013201.1:0-19226 GCA_001735545.1 Phormia regina
TATACTTATTGTAACCTGGAATCATGTATTACAATCATAGTATGTTGCTCTTAGTTTATAGTCACCTGAACCATATTTTTTCTCTGCGTGCGCAGAGTAAAAATATGGTTTTTAAGCTTTCACTTTTTATTCACGGGTTTTCAGCTTTCACTTTTTATTCACGATTTAGAATAGTCTGTGTAAAATAAATGTTTAACATTTCTGAGTCGTTCACGTTTTTTAACGAATGCACTGAACATATACTATCATGTCGTTTTGTGATAATGTCATAATATTTTACAAAAGAAAATCAATAACAGTATTTTTTATTCATTGAATAAAATACGACATGATAGCACACTTTGTGAATCCCCCCATTATTTATTTAATATTTGAAAGAAACATTTAATTTATTTCACATAAATAAATTGGAAAGTCAATATTAGAACTTTTACAATTAAAAACACAAAGCCAAGTACTAAATCTAAATATAAAGTTAAAATAATTTTCAGTTTTAAATGCATAAAAATGTTTTTTTTTTTTTTGCTTTACAACACAACAAGGATGATGATGAAAAATTTAATTCGTGCATAACGATTGTCAAACGATTGTAACGAAAACTCTTTACTTTTGCTCTAAATAAATTTTTCTGTAATAAAAATATGTCCCACTAGTAATTCGTCAACATTATTTAAGATTTCTTTCATTGAAAATTTTATAGTTTCGCTTTTTTTTTTTTTGGTGGTTTTTGCTACTAATGAATTATTGCCTTGAAGGAAATGATAATTATTTTTTGGAAATATACCAAAAATAGCATAAATCTCATTAAATAAAATGTTTTGACAGTAAATGGTGCTGCTCTTTAATTGTAACTGACTGACTGACTGTATGACTGGCTGAAAATACATTCACATTGTGTTTTAATTGTAGGTGATCGTGTGAGTGTTTTTGTTTTATATGACATTTACATGATTATGTGTTGTTTTATAATGACAACTAATGAGACACAAATTTGTTTTTTTATTTTTTCTCTGTATTTTTGTTTTTCTGTCCTTTGCTCTGTAATTTGTTTATTTTGTAACACAAATGAATGTAATTTTAAGCAAATGAATTGTAACAAATTTTGTGTGACAAATGAATTGTTTGTTGTTTTTTTTTAATTTTATTTAATATGTGTAACGTATGAACTGCCGTTCATGCATACATACATATACATATTGTATATAGTACATAAGATTCACTTGAATTGATAAACATACACTTGGATATATATAAACAATATTTTAATTTAATATGTTTGGTTTTACATGTGTTAGTAATTGTGCTTAAAATATTTTCTCCTCTCTATCTCCTTTTCTATATCTCTTTAGTATTTAGTCTTATTTTAGTTTATATATATATTTTTTTTTTTTTTGTTTTATTGTTGTCTAGTTTTATTTATGTATATTGTTAGTTTATTTAATTAAATTGTATTTTAGTTATTTGTTTTTGTTTGTCTACATACAAATTGTAATTGTAATTGTGTTTATGTATTACTCTTTAGTATGGTTGTCACTTATTTATTTTGCTGTTCGTTGTTATTTTTTATGAGACATGAATTTCATGAGCCGCAACTAATTATCAAATGGTTTTTGTGTTTATTATCATTCCCATTTCCATTTCAGTTTAGTTTTTCTATATTAATTGGGTTTAATGAGTTTTTGTCATTAAAAAAAAATGTGGTTGCCATTTTGTATTGAAAATGAGTTTAGAAATAAAAAAAGATCTACAAGATTGGCAGAGAAAAAAAAAACACATAAAAAGTTTAGAAATGTGGAAATTTTGTTCTAAGGAAAAACTAATTGATTTTGATATTTAGTAAATTAATTTAAAAAAATATATACCTTTAATGATATTATCTTATTTTTGCATTTTTAATATCCATTAAAAAAAATTTAAAAATTAAATTAAAAACTCAAATTGTTACAAAAATATTTACAATCGATCTATATAAAATATAAACAGAGGCTTAAAAAGTCAAAACTGGGCTTTATCTGCTAATATCGGGTTTTATTAAGCCGATTTAATTATTTCTTTGTCACAAAAATCCTGAAAAAAATTCTGGATTTTTCATGCTTTGAAATATATTTTGCTAGACATATCTACATAAATTATTAAAAAATCTTGCTGCATTTTAATAGTAAAATTCTTGAAATGATTTCCAATCTTTTGTTTTACACAAGCACTGACCTCCAAAGACAATAGTCTCGAAATTGTTTGAAATTTGAAAAGTCTAAAAAAGTCAAAGAAAGTAAAAACAAGAATAATAAAAAAATGTCCAAGACCAAATCTATATTATAGAAATTAATAAGTCAAAAATAAAATATTGAAAAAAAAACACACAAAACAAATTTTCTTAATCAAATGTGAAATTTTCCAAAAGTTTCATTAGGTTCCAAATATATATCCCATAAAATCTGAACTAAGTACTGAGTGGAGGGTTTCAAATAATAAATACTACTTTTTAAAAATACTTAATTTTCATTGTTTTCCTTTAAAAAACTTTTTTAAAATTCCACCTCTCACCAAAATGATTATATTAATCATTAAAAACTGTAAAAAATTAAGAAAAATATAAAAAATGTCCAAATAAAAAATTAATTAAATCAATTAAGTGGATGATTGAATGAGTAAAAATTTGATTCTTATTTCAATTTCATTTGACTATATTTATTAAATTTTAATACCAATTGACACAACTGTGTTGATTGCAAAATATATGGTAATAATTCTTTCTGTGTATATTGTTACTTTTTTTACTTTTGGTATTTCGAGAACTAGAGTCTATTTAAAGGACTTGTATCTTAATTGACGTTGAAAATTTCAATTATAATTTTTTCATAACGTAAATTCTTATTAATACTTACATAAACTTCATAAAAAAAATGATTCTGACAACATTGTTGTTTTTCAATTAATTTTATGTATTATTTTTTTCTTTAATATTTTAAGGTCTTCCCGGTCAATCTTCTCAGATGATCCATAAAATAAATGCAATGAATTGGTAGAAACCACGAAACTACAAAATACAAAAAAGATCTTATAGAAGAAACCAAAAAAACCATAAACACAGGCAAGTAGTGCAATTTATTATTGTATGTTGTGCTGCTTTTTTACAATGCGGTGCATGCAACATTTAATTTAATAAGTGCTAATGAGTTTCACAATGGAAAATCCATTAAAATGCACGACGACGACACTTTATTTTTTTTTTTATTTTTTAGCAGCAACAAAACAAACTTATACAGCAGAACATATGATAATAAAAAATAAAAATAAAATAAAAATTCGGATGCATAAAATTGCGGTCGGTATGTTGTTATCTTTTGTTCAAAATTAAACAAAAGACAAAGAAAAGAAGCACAGGCTTGTTACTTTAAGCAGGCTGGTAGTAGTTATATGGGCTGGTAGTTATGGTAGAATCAGCAAAATATAAAACTAAATCAGCAGTAAAAACTAAAGTTTCTACTTGAAAAAATATATATTTATGGTTCAGCAATATAGACATTCAAATAAACATTATTTTAATCTAAACTATTTCTTACTAAAATAAATTATGATAAACGTTTAAAAATCTATGTATAATATATAAATAAAAAAATTGTAATTATCCTAAAATAAGGTCATGCCACATTACTAACTAAAAATTTTAATATTTGCTTTGAATACCAATATTCATATTTTTAAAAATATTCTTTAATTTTTATTGCTTCAAATGTATCCAAGACCCTTATTTCATATTGGCTTAAGTGTAGGGTATTAAAAAAAGTAATCATGTTTAGAAAACCGCAAATTACAAGCTTGTTGCAAATGTTGTCAACATTACAAGTTTTTAAGGTTTTTTCAAACACCTTTTCATCACAAATAACATAAATACATACACAAGCACACTAGTATTTAGTTTTAACTGTTGTAGTACTACATATATACTACATACATAGATATACATATGTATATGTATGTATGTTTGTAATAAAGTTTGCATGTCATTATTTAAAGTCATTATTTTGTTTAGTATATGTACCAACAACAAATGCTGTTTATGTTGTTATTGTTAACAATCATATCTGAACCATAAACAAGTGTGATATGCTTCAAAAATCTACACTACACTATTATCTTTTTTACAATAATTTTGCAAATGAAAGCTTCATCTTTGTTTTTTTTGTAAGAACTTTTTGTTTTTTTAATGCTAAAATTGAGTAATGCGAATAATTTTATTTTTGAGCTAATATTGACGACGAAACCGCAAAACTCATAATTATAAGTTATAATTCATAACATTTATGTTGACAGGCTTTTGTGGTGAAAAAGAGTGAAAGAAATTAACAGAAATGTTAAAATAAGTAATAAAATTGGTACAGTTGGCAAATAAAATTTTAAAGATTACAAATAAAATAATTTAAATATTTAATGTTTAGTGAGAAAAATTAAGAGGGAAACATAAAAAAAAAAATAATATTTAAAAAAGCGAAAATATTATTAAAAATTCTTTTCATTTATATTTCACTAAAATTAAATATATTCCCACCCAAACATACATGTGTTTAAATTTGGAGCCTTTAGAGCTGCTCCTGTAATGTCTATATCGTTCAAATTCAAAACTTTAACTCCACTACACTTCTTATATCATTGTGTAGGGTTTCTTTAAATAAGAAATGACAGATTTATTTCCATTTAATTTTTTAATGGAACACTTGAGGTTTAGGTGAAAAATTTCCAACTAAAAACCAATTTTTCGGAATTATAGATTTAGATCTAAAATAATATTTTAAGGTTTTATTAAAAATGCATACCGTTTAGGTTTCAACAAAACCGAAAAGGATAAGACACCATAAGTGCTAATGAAGTGTGTGCTGGTGACTAATTGTAAATCGGAAACTCCACTTTAGTACCACAAAACGAAGAATTCAAAACAATAAACGATTTCAAATTATTCTAATTACTATTTTAATTGCATCTATTAATTACAAAAGTGCCTATGAAATAATAATTGTTATTTAATAATTGTTTTTACTTGTAATAGATGGACCTAACGGTTTCCTTTTATTTAAAACTTAAAAAATCATAACTACAAAACAAATTTTAAAAAATACCTGAAACCTATTTGGGGAATAAAATAAATATCTCAGTTCCAAATGTTTTAATGCGCTAACAATTTTCAATAGATTGTACCCATTTACATAATTTTTTAATTACTATAAAAATATTTATATAAAATAACTATTATACACTTATAATAATGAAATTTTTTACAAAAAAATACTTATTTAAATTAAACATTTTGTAAATATCTAGACACACATTTAAATCATCATCATATGTATCAAATTAATAGAAATAATAATATTTTTTGTTTGATAACAAACAAACGTATAATTTGTTTTTTTTTTTTTATACAACTCTAACATTAAATATGGCTGCCAATTATCATAATTATTGTATTGTACTTTGTTACTGTTGTTGTATTTTTTTTTTTTTATTGAAATGAAATATGAAACTTTGGTGGTTGAGTTTATTGTATGAAAATGTACTGGTTTGTTGATATGTGATACATTTCATATAATTCCCTTTCATATCATTAACATTTAAATGTATTTTCTCTTTTTGAATTTTCCACTACACACAAACAAACAAACTTTCATAAGAGTAGTATATAATTGTGTGGTGTCGGCAATAACAACGACATATTAAATTTTAAATTGACTTTTGTAGACTGACATGTACATATGTATGAGTTCACAATACACAAATAATATATAAACAGTTCTAACTTATGTATAACCAGGAATAGGTAGAGATTATAAAGGCCTTATGTTGACATAAGTATGTCAGGATCTTAAGAACAGTTTATAATTTCTAAGTTTGAGAAATAAGCCTTCCTATTTCCAATTATTAAGAATAAGTGAGAAGTGAGGATTTAAGATCTCTTTAATAATAACTTGCTTGTCTTGTTTAGTTTATCTTTAAATGATGAAATAGTTGTTAGGCCTTTAAAATGGAGGCCTTATTTCTTATTGAATACTTATACATAAAGGTGTGTTTGGTTAAGTGCAAAAGTTATAATAAAGTGAAAATATTATTTAACTGTCAGACAGTAGTAAGTCAGTCAGTCATACAATTAAATACAAGAAAAAATAACAGAAATATATTTCGACTTATAACAATACTAAAAGGTAAATATCTCTCAGACAGTCGCACTTCTCATTTCGTCTACTTTGTATGGTTGTTTTAAAGTTTTATAATAAAAACTCTTCCAGGAAGTCAAGCCATATTTACATATTCACTATAAATATTTAGTTTATTTCTGAGTATTTCTTCATTACCATTACCAATGTCGTTTTCATTTCCATTTCCACTTCCATTTGCGTTTTATTTGTGTGAATTTGTTTCTTGTATAGTTTTATTATATTAATGAAAACCATTTTTATATACATAAATACGAGGAGTGTTTACAGAAGTCTTTTTAAAACATTTTGTTTTCAAAAGTTTTTCTTTCATATGGTTTTATTTATTAAACATTTTAATAGACAAGAATGATTAAATTACTTTCGAGGTTTATTATGGTTCTTTTTAGTTTGCTGTCGTATGTTTTGATGACTGTTTGTTTTTCATACTATTGTAGTTATGTTCATTTTTGTATTAAATTGTACTGAACTAATTTGAGTTCTGTTTTTTTTTTCAGCCCTAAACATACCAAATGGTTGTTAACCACATTCAAAGTATATTGACATTATGAATTTGTTTACATAACGATTGTGTGTGTGTTTTGTTAAATTAGAAAAAGAATAATTTTCAAATGGCAGCCATCTTCAATTATATTCAAATCCATTTGTGGTTGTATTTTTAATTTAGTTTTAGACTCTTATTGGTGTTTTATTATTATTATTGACAGGGTGAAATTTCAACGATTCTATCAATGTAATCATGGGAAATTACTTTTTTTTAAATCAATAAATTTTAAATTATTTATACACCTAGTTTTTTTTATTAAGTTGCATATGTTTTATTAGGTAATAAAGGAGTTTTATATAAATAACTAATACGGCAAATAGTATGTTATTGGTAAAATATTAAATTTCCCAAAAGGATATAAAAACTTTAATATGCAATATAAAGAATTGTAAAATTATTAATGTAAAATTACACATGTATAAGAAGCTTTTGACCGTTTGAAAAAAAAAATAATAATAATAATTTGGAAAAAAATAAACATAAATTACAAATGTGTATGTTAATATTATTTACAGGTGAAATGAACAATTTTAATAATTCAAATTCAATATACATATTTGAAATTTCATCACATTTGTTCCCTTAATTAATTTAGAATCTAAAAACCTTTGATTCTCTTTGTTTCTTCTAACAAACAAAATATATTTTAGAAAATATTTCTTTGGCTTCGCACCTGTCTAATGGCGTTTAAAATAAACTAAAACCCTTTTCAATCCTTTTACGCCATCATCCTACTCATTCTAGTTGTATGTACGTGCAACACCTGTTGTATGCATCACCAACACAAATAATAATTATAATAAAAGGATATTAGATCAAGCAATTACATAAATGTTAACATCCTCTCTAATAACAATAATCAAATGCTCACTCACATTATGAATAAACATATAAAAATAAAATAAAAAATATTAAAAAAAAAACAACTTAATGTAGCCGCGTGTTGGCAAGGATCATTGAAAATGCGGGTTGGATCAAATGCAGAAGTTGTTGTGACTGTTTAATGTGTATGTCATTCATCTAACACCTTGTGCCGTTCGGAATTTTAACTCAAGCAACAACTGAAGAAGTTGTGAATGTGAAGCTACACAAAAATAACAAATATTTATATAAGAAAATGGATATTTGTTCATTGTGTCGACTGCCAAAATAAAGAGTGGAACATAATAATATTAAGTATTTCTGAAAAGTGTTCCATTTTAAACATTTAAATTATTTTTGCTGGAAAGGAAGGCATCCGTAATCTTTTAGTATTTTGTTAGATTAAAGAGTTGCAAATGTTTTGAAGATATAATTTTCGAACAATACTACTTAAAAACTATTTGTTGTTATTAATAGTTGAAGAAAATACAATTATTACATAGATTGTAAAAATTCCATCAAATAGTTATAGAAAATAGTTAAAAAAAAAACAGTAAAATACAGGGATGGTAAATAACGGTTATAATGAAAAATAGAAAACCAAAAAAATTTCCATGTTAGAGTCAACAGATGGTTATACATATACCAATAGATTCTTATTGAAGTGATCTTACAGAATCTATGGTAATATTAAAAAAAGATCACCATAGAATTAATTTAAACTCCGACCTTTTATTGCATTCTACACCAGCATTTTTGTTGATGTTTACAATATTTAAAAACAATTGATATAAGACCAACAAAAAAGAAAGAAGCCTATTGAAATTGCTTATGATCGGTTTCTTATTTCACCTAGCCCCCCAATACAAATGTCCTTACGGAAAATGGGTTTCCAAATCATAAGTCCCTTAAATATAGCATTATTTTAATGAAATTTGTCTCATAAATACAAAGCTCTTTTATATAAATATAATTGATAGTCCTATAATTTACGAAGATTGGTGCTTTTTCTACTATAGCTGCCACATAAGGCTATTTTTCGATAAATGATTTTTATATAAATGTCAGTATCGACGTAATATTCTATATTATATATAAATGATAGAATTTTACGAAGATCAGTCCATAATTTACTATAACTAACGCATAAGGCCCTTTATCGGGAATCACCCAAAATCATATGGTTGATATTTTTTTCTCTTTTTTACATTGAAAAATAACTGTTTTTAATAGATTTTTTTAACTCTCAAAATAACTGTTAAAAAAAAAACTATTTAAAATCAGACCTATACGGTCCCTAGTACTGATAGTAATAAAATATTATCTCAATTCCGAATGTTTTGATAAAAAATCGTTAACAAATTTAATATAAAAGATAATGCAATTGATTAATTTGATGGCGAAATAGTGTCTGTCATCTAGATGCCAATTACGATTTTCGTTTGACAAATTTTTTAAAATTCAATTCCTTCAAATTCCTGCCTTAATATTTATTTAACGTTAACAAAATATTCCTTCGACTCCTTTGGCGGTAAATTGTTTGTTATATTTGCTCTAAATTCAAATTAAGTACTAGTAGTTTGTTGTATAAGTATTTTACTGTATTTTATTCCTTAAGGAAAAACACACACACACACACAAACTCAAACAAAATTAAACTAAATGGCTATTAGGGTTTATTATGTAGTTTGTAAATGTTTGGATAATTGCATGCAATTTCTTCAACAAACTTTTCCAAATATGATGGTATTTGAACATGATCTCTTTTAAATTTTATGTCTCTAACACATTCGATAAAAAAAAGTGTCGGCTTTAAGGATAATAAAAGACCAAACAAAACAAACTCAAAAACCTGACAGAGAGCAATAGATATGATCGGGGCAACACGTAACAAATTTGTAACCATAATTTAATGGTCAATTATGAGGGCGTTAGTTTTCTTCTACTAAAGGTTTTTGAAAAGAAGAACAACAAAATTATATTATATACTTAAATAATAGTTGTTTTTTTTAACATTTGCCATTTTTGCTGCAGTTAGTAATGGCATTGTGCCAAAGTATATACCTAGTGTTTATTTTATTTTCATGTTTGTGGCTTGTTGCAGGTGTCTAAATAATTTGACATTATTCTTTTTTTTTATATTTTACATGGTTGTTGTAGTTGTTATTGTTATATTTCTTTCATAATTTCCTAATTATTTATACAAATTTACCTGTATTTATTTATAGTTATATACAGTTATATTTTATTTTTGTATAATATTATATACTTAAATGTATGTATGTAACACAAGTATATAATATTTAATAAAAACAAAAATATTACGTTTGTTTGTTCATCATGATTAATTATTTGTTTAATCTAATGGAACTAATGTCTTATAGTTCTAAAACATATTCATTCCTTAACCAATTTTCAAATTGTTATTATAATATGGTTATTACTTATTATGGATATGATTGTGTATGCATGTATGTATATGTTTGTAATTGTGCCCATTTAATAATGACCGTTTGTTGGTAATTAATTCAAATCCATTTGTGTGACTAATAAAACTAAATTATAATTATTTTATAGTTGATAATAATAATAATTCTGCTGCTATTTATATTCATAGAACACATATAATAAACATTAATATTTTACCATCATAAAGAAAAAATCTGGCACGCAATTCTTAAATGTTCGTCAGTAGGAATTTTCATACAATAATTAAGTATTTACACTGTTTCCCATTTAAGTTTTTAAATGCAAAAATATATTCAATAACTTTTAAAAACTTTTAAGCACGTTTTTTTATAAATATTTTCAATACTGATATAACAATAATATATTTCTGAATATTACATCTAAAGTAGAATTTAAAGTAAAAGTACTATTTTCATTCTTTATAAAAAAATCTTATTACATTATTTGATTGATATACTGGCAAAGCATGCATGTGATTCATATTCAAATATTCAACACATTTAAATCATGTTCTTTAATTGCTTGCATGCAATAAACTAAATAAATGCAAAAATACCATAAGAAAATAGCAGGCTAAGGCGTAATAAAAAATATGTAAAATAAAATAAAATATACAAGTCGCAGTGGGATGCCTATTTAAAGTATCATCATCAGCACTCGAATTACTAACAGCCATTACAACTGGTCGGTAGTATGTATTTAACATTAATTAAAGTCTCAACTCATAGTAGTAGTTAGAAATTATTATTTTAATTAGCCGCCAATAACACGCACTTTTATTTAAACTATAATATAGTACATACATACACATGTAAAGAATACACACAATGTATGTAAACATGTAATTAAAAGTTCTACTTTTACACAGTGTGTTAGTAAACTTAAAAAAGGTGTTGGCTATTTTCTTTTTTCCTAGTAAATATTTATAATACGCTAATGTATATGCATTTCGTTTAATTTAGCTTTGAATATAAAAGCTAATAACAAGACTGACATTATTATTTTTCTATGCCTTCTTTTAGGTTTGTGAAAAATTTAATTTAGTAAATTTTGTTTATATGTATATAAGGTTTTTTTTTTACATGTAATAATCGCTGTAGATCCACGTCATTTCTTTTGATGCATTGAATATGTATTTATTTTTAAATTTAATTAGTTGTTCTAAATAATATTTGTAGGCAGTTTATAAAGTTTTCCAATTGGAATTTGTGTCTTAAAGACAGTTTCATAAGTGACTTATAATGTAAAAGTCAATAGGTGATGACATTTATAATGGGATGACTATATAACGTGTCAATACTTTTGTAGAATATTTCTACTTAAAAAATATGTGCAAGTCTAAATGATTTTAATAGCTAGAAAGTCTTCATTTACTTCTTTTAATAAATGCATCTTAGTCAACATGATGGGTAGTTGGCATCAAGTATGCACTGTTGACTAAGTGCTGATATTTTCAGTTCTATTCTATAAGACACCTTACGGACATGTCAGTAGTTGTAACCAAAAAAGGAAAAATTATCACTGAAAATACATTTAATTTTTAAATTCAATAATCCTGAAGATATCACTTAGATATGTTAGAAATTTTACAGCACTATTAACAATATGCTGATTAAGTTTTGAAGAAATTTGGCAGTAGTCAGCAATTGTCATGATGTATTTTGTATGGGCACAAATGACGAAGTCAACAGTGGAAGAAGAAATTTTCAACTGGGTTATATTTATTAACAAAAAAAAAAATAAAAACTTAATTAGGTATATAAAGAGATATTTATTGTATGATTTATAAATTATAATTTTATTATTTTTAATTTCCTGCAATTTTAGTCGGTTCTATGGAAAAAAATTTTCTCGATATAATAAATCATTTATTAAAATAAACATTTTTGACAGTTGAGTCGAATGATAAAAAATAATTTTCTTCGGGATTTTGTAATTTTTAAAATATATTTTTTAAGGAAACAATATGAACTTTGATATAAAATCTGTAAAAATTTGATTATAGTAATTCAAATATTTATTTATATCTTTACTTTTTATAAAACAAAATCAAATAAACATTTTATTAATTCAACAATATTTTTTATTAAAAGTTGTATTCACATTTATTTGTGCATGTGTGTGTATAATAATTGTTTGAATTTATTTAAATTGCATTTGAGTTTTAAAATAATTTTCAAACATTTCCTGTTAAACAGACTCTCCTTAATTTTTTATTATTATTTTTTTTTTTGTAAATGATTTGTTGATTTTAACAAATCAAAGACTTCTCATTTGAATGCCGTCGTTATCATGTCAAGATTGAAGCTTTTGTTAATTTCTTTGTTTGTTTATTTGTAAATAAATAAATTACATTCAATCTGTCATCATTGTAATTGTCAAAATACATGTATTTTTTTTTTCTTCATTTTTATTTTTTCATTTATTTAGTTGTTTTGCCGTTTTATTGTTTTTTTTTTATTGTAACATTCATTTGGCTTAATCATTGACATCACCATCATCATTGTTGTCTATTTGATATGCATGTTGTATGATTTGCAGTCAGTTTGTCTGTCTGTCCGTTCATTCGTTCAATCTACTCAAGTCAAAAATTGTAATAAAGATACCAAAACAACCAGAAAAAAAATCTTCTTTTGATACCGTCAATGTACTCGTTTTTAAGTCAATGTGCGCGCCAAGTCTTTTATAAATCCTTTTACGATGATGATTTATGTACAATGATGAATGTCATTTTGACAACGACACAAGGCGGCAAAAGTTGTTTTAAATGGCAAAAATTATATTTATACAAAACAATATTCTGCTTTTTTTTTCTTAACTCATTTGTTTTTATTATTGTTGGCTTTTTTTGTTTGTTTTGGCATCATTATACATAATGACATAATATGGCGGCGTTTGAGGATAAAAAAGAAAATTATATAGTGATTATGAATAAATTTTCTGTTGCTGTCGTTGGTTGTTGTTGCATATGCAACAAAAACAAAAATATTTTTATGAAAATTATACCCAATAAACTTATTGGTTTAAAAATAAAGTTATTTCAGAATTGTCGAATATACGTTTACAAAGAAAAAAGATCAATTAAATTATTAATCAAAATTTTAAAATAATTTCAAAAAGTTTAAAAATTAAATAAATTACTACTTATGTCAGGCGCGGATCCACGGGGAGAGAAAAAAGGAAAAATACTAATTGTTTTATTTAGTTTTAATTAAAAAATTTAAATAACGATCGATCACTTAAATAATTGAAACAATTAAAAAAAGTAATTGGAATAAATTTTATATTTGATAAATCGTTTAATAGATCAAATTTTTTGTATGTAGAAAAATCTTAAAAACAATTAAATTACGAATATTTTATAGTCAATTAAAAACCAGTGTAAAAATTCATTGATAAAATTTTAAATCAGTGAAGGCGTTTATTAAATAGAGTAAATAATTCCAGTCAACAGTACACTGATTTCAATGAACTCATATTTTGTCACAATGAAACTATACATTGAAAATAATTATATTGTTTGAAACTAGTCTGTTACATCACATCCTTATTTTCACAAAATGTTTCAGATAAATAAAAATAATATCATGATGCTTACCACATGTAACGACCAAATCTTCATCAGTCTGTAATATGTTTTTATTAAGAATTAAAATAAAATATTTTATATTTTTTTATTTTTTATTTTTATGAACATATAGTCGTCTTTGTTTTTGAATTCACGATATTTTTCGAAGCACATTCCCCCGTGTTTTATCTACATAAGTAGAAATTAAACTTTTTTAATTTTAAAAACTGTTTCAAACATTTAACATTATAATACTAACGTTTTAATAAGACAAGTCTATTGAATGAAATTCTTAATTGGTTAAATAATTTTGTTCATTGTGTAATGCTTCTTCTTAATTAAATCAATGTACTAGCACATTAAATATAGAAAACCAATGTACTAATACATTAAATTAAATAACTAATTTACTTATTTTATTAAAAATTAAATTTAATGACTGATTTCAATGTAATGTTCATAATAACATTAATTTTCCATTGAAACAATGAATTCGTACATTAATAAATTCTTGGCAAAAGTTAATGAATTTCATTAATGTACTACATTCGTTAAAATTACTTTTTTAGTGTATAATTATTCAAATGATCACCTTTTTATTTAAATTTAATTAATTATTTAACTGATAATTAAGAGAAGACAAAATGTTTCATTTTGAGTAAAAAGTATTAAATAAAAATTTCTTATCAATTGAAAAATGTATAAAATAAAAAAAAAAACTAATTCAAATAGTTTTTATCTTTGATTAATCATGCTTTATCGTTATCAAAGTATTAATTTCTGTTGTTAAATATTTTTTATTTGCTCATGGAAATTACTTTTGCATTAAACCAATACCTAAACAAAATGAAAGCTCAAATAAATCACATAAATTTTCCTTTTCTCCAAGTTAAAAACCTTAAAGTTATTACTTTTTTTTTAATTTTTTTCTGTTGTAGTCATTTTAACAGTCATTGCCCATCTCCAGTCTTGTGCTGTAGCTTTAAGTATGACTGTGATTGGTCGAAACCCTAAGAAAGACTGGTTAGTAAAAGATCTCGGTGAAAGATCAAAAGATAGCTGCTACAAATAATGCTGTAAGCCATCAAGACAAAAAAAAACCAAGTTGTTATAGTGTAAATAAAGTGAAGTTGGCCATGCAACGCCATATTTGTGAGCTGGTCTTTAGAAAGGTTGTTGTAAAATAAATATTGCCAGCCAACTAACTAACTGAGAGCTCTTCAAAAATCATCAAAAGAAAAAAAATCAACTTTTGAAAAATGAAAAATGTTTATTTTTTATTTTTTTAAGATCAGTCAAGGGTGGCCCAAAGAGCTATAAGATGCAGTAAGAGCATTAAAAGTTTGGCAGCTGCATGCTGTCTAACCATTAAAAGCAATTGTAAAAACTTCAATTTATGATGTGTTTAAAAGCTTAGTTGGCAGCCATTTTGTTTGATTTTTACGTTTAACATGCTTGATTATTTATCTTACAATTTCCAAAACTTAAACTTGATAAAAGTTGTTGTTAATTAAAACAATTACATACAAGTTTTAACACATTTTAATTAACTACCAAAAATAGCAACATCTTTTCTATTAGACTTGATTTGTTTCTCATTTTAAATTATATTTTAAAGCCTTTGTTAAGTAAATAAACACAGACATAAATACGTGACGATAATATCTATGACCATCGATATAACCAACTTTAGACAGATACATACATTTAATTTTTAATTGAAATTGTCTGATGAAGTGTTAATTAAATACTTTGTTTCACATATCATAATTATCCATATGATGTCATGTGCTTTTATTTTCTAGACTTGAAAGTCGATAGTTTTTCAATAAACACTTTATAACTAACTTTCAACATCCATTCGTTTCATTTACCTACGTTGGATTATACGCACGTATGTAGGTTTTTTTTTTAGTTGAAAATATAAATTATGTGTTAATAATTATAAAATATTTACAACACTCGAAATATTGAACATTTTAAAATTCCCATTTGTTTGGTTTAATAACGGTGTATGATGACTTGACAGAATGAGTGTGTGTTGTTAATAATATTGATAAATGTCAATTATTTTAATTTTGTTGCACGTTTTCAATAACTTGTTGTACAGTATCTTATGAAAGTATTTTTACATGTTTAATAACAAGAAAATATCTTTTCAGGTACATCGTTAAAACTGGCTGGCGGGGTTTTACTTCTTGTCATTTGAAACTATTGGCTTCTGGAATAATTACATAAATATTTTTTAATGTTAAATTATTTTAAATAAAAATTAATTAAAAAAAAAAAGAAAATGTCTTTTTTGTTTTAAAGTAAAATCTGGTTTGTATTCTATTTAATAATTTTTAAATAAAATTTAAATACTTGGTTTAAATTTAAATATTTTATTATTAATTACGGAGGAATTTTTTTAAATGTTATTTTAAAAACGCCCCCTTTAAAAAATTGTACATTTTCAGAATCCTCTATTCCAGTTCATTAACAATGCTGAATTTCAAATGTGTAGCTGCATCCTTCTCGGAGATATAGAGCCATGTATGTATGCGTTTCGTTTTTATTTAGCCAGTAAACCAACCAACTTATCCAACCAATTTTTTTACATTTGTTAAAATAAATATTTTTGTTTTTTGGAAAAGTAATAGGGAAACAGAATTTTACAGCATGTAAATCTTAAGAATAAAATATGTTCCAACTTTCATAACGTGAAAACAAATTATGGTAGAGAAATACAATTGATACCAGATGAAAGATACAATTCTCAGCTATAACTTGTAATTAATTTTATCTGTTTTACATCATGAAATCTCATAATTTTGGAAAAAGAATTGGATTTAATTACTTTTTTATATAAAAAATGCTTTTAAACAAATTTGTTTGTCGTCCTTTTAACAAATAGTGGGCGTGGCAAATTTTGCATAATTTTGTCGAATTTTCAAATTCTTCTTCTTTCATAATATAAAATTTCAAATCTTTAGCTATAACCTAGTCAGTGATATTGAACTATGAAAGCACACATACTTATTATTAGCCAAGACACCAACCCATACTATAACCCATTTTTTTATTGTTAAAATTATCTACATTTTTTTGTGGGAGTAACAGGTTAACAGAATTTTGTAGCAAGAAAATTTTAGGAACAAAATATTTTCGAACCCTTATAACTTGAAAACTAATTATCGTAGGCAAATAAATCTAACATCAAATGAAAGGTAAGGTATTCAATTATTGTCATAAACTAATTTTATTCGCCCACTGCCACGCCTACTTCCTGAAAAATAACTTATTATTTTGAAAAGCGAATTATTGGACGAATTTGTTTGTAAGTAAGTAATTTTTTTTATTTCATTTTATTCTTCATTTTGAACTTAAGAAGTATCCCAAATTTCATGTTTATATCTCTTCAAATTCCAGAGTTATTACACATTCTATAAAAACGACTCTATAAGAAATTATTGCGTATTGTTATTATTAGCCAAGACAACAACCAACCCAAACAAACAATTTTTAATTCTGGCAAAATTTGCAAATTTTTTTGTAGGAGTAATAGGTGAACAGAACTTTGCAGTAAGTAAATTTTAGCAGCAAAATATTTTTAAATCTTTATAACTTGAAAACCAATTGCGCTAGAATAATAAAAGTAGTTTTAAATGAAAGCTGTAATATTCAGCTATAATTTTTAGCTAATTTTATCCGCCCATTGCCACGCCTATTTAATGACATTCTATTGTATTAGTTGAATGAGTAATTTTTTGAGGAATTTGTTTTTATGTGAGTAATTTTTTTATTTTTTTCTTGATGTTCCTTATGAACATAAAGTATGTGGCAAATTTTGCATTCATAGGTCTTCAAATACTAGAGCTTTTTACGTTTTATTAGCATAATATGATACATACATTTTGTATCATATTATCCAAGACACTAACCATTCATTGGCAGATAATAAATACAAAGTACAATTTTTAATTATGCTAAAAATAATTAAAACTTATTTTGGGAGTAACAGGTGAACAGGATTCAGTAGCAATTAAATTTGGAGAAGAAAATATTTTCGAATGCAAATATCTCCGAAACTAACTAACATAGGGAAACAAAATTGATACCAAATGAAAAGTACAATGTTCTGCTTTATTTTTTCACCTGTAGCACAAATATAACTCTCCGCGATACAAAATAAAAATATTAATAGAATTAAATAAATTAGAAAATAAAGTACAACAATTTCTTTCATAAAATTTTACATTTTATTTAATATCTATAATATGAAAAATGTATTACAAGGAAGCGAAACAAGAAAAAAAGAATAAAATAAATAAAATGATCTATAATCTTAGATTCCATAGTCACATGCACAAAAACCTTTTCCATATTTTGTATCCCATCACCAATCCCATGAAAAATGGAATCTGAAATTAAAAAAATAAAATATTCCATCAGAAATGTTTATGAAATGAAGAAATAACAATAAATAAATAATAAATCAAAAATTATAAAATGCATAAATATAATTGCATGTAGCTTTAATTTGGAGTTAAAACCAATGCTTTTGGTTCAAACAATGGTTTATAGTTTTCCACCAAACTAGTTATGTGGAACTGTTCTACACACAGAGAAAAAATATGGTTCAGGTGACCATAAACTAAGAGCAACATACTATGATTGTAATATATTATTCAAGGTTCAATAAGTATATTTGTACGTAATCATTATTATGATTCCATTTTATAATTTATTAGTAAAATGGTTCTAGAATTAAATAAACTTGTAAAATTAACTGAAAGGTTGTAGAATTAAGTTATTAGTTGAAGAATTAACTAAACAAAAATATTTATAATTCAGTCAACCATATAAAAATTTTGATTGTGTGTAATCATTAAATGATTAAACAGAATCATAAACGTTGCTGTCATAAACACGGTATTATTGAATCAATGAATTTGATGATTGGAGAAAAATCAATTAAAAATTAATTAATACAAGCAATTTCGTAATTGAAGTCGATTTTTAGTTTTCTTTTATTTAGTAATTTCTTAAAGTCATCTTTAAAAAAAAAATTATGATAACGATTCTACATAGAATAAATTATTACCGTCTTTTTTACAATTAACTCAGTTGTTTAATTTTGCATCTTATTTTGTGAAAATTTAAACAAGTTTATAATTGAATGAATTATTTTCATACATGTTTGTTAATTGTTGACTTTTTTCTGTGTATAAAGTAATTTGATAACCAGAAGTAATACAGAATTACTGGCTTTTAAAAACATTCTTTAAATGCAATTTCTAAAATTCTTCCTAAAAATTCTTGAAAGTCAACCTTCGTTGTTAGACTTTCCGTTTCCACTGTACATATTTATTAAAACAATTCGCAACAACAAATTAATTGACATTTATTTTATAATTTATACATTGTTGATAGAAGAAAAAATTGAAACAATAAAGAAACCTGTAATTAATTGAAATTTATTTGATTTCAACATTTAACACTTTATATAGAAGTATTTATGTATATTTGATATTGATTCAGATTTAATTATTTCTTTGTATAAAAACAAAAAAAAAAAAAAAAAACTTTTTTT
>MINK01013245.1:0-10056 GCA_001735545.1 Phormia regina
TATATATATATATATATATATTACCGTCTTTTTTCAATTAACATAATTGTTTAGCATGATTTTATTTCGTATAAACATTTTTCACTCATTCAATCATCTACATGATTGATTTAATTAATTGATTAATTAGAAATATTTTTTATTTTTTTTACAATTTTTAGTAATTGATATTATGTATTTTGGTGAGAGGTGCAAATTTGAACAAGTTTTTGNNAAGTTTTTGGTTGAATGAAAATAATTCATATATTTTTGTTAATTGGTGACTTTTTTTCTGTAAAAATTAAAATCTTTAATTTTGTGCTCAAAAATATTTTGAAAATAACCACAGGATTATTTAGAAAATTCTGTTATTTTTGGTTAACTACACAAAAAAAATATTCAATGCATTTTACACTACTTTCACAATGGGTAATTTATCATTTAAATAAAGATTTTTCAAACAATTTTTCCCCGGGCTGATATTAAGGATATTTTCCAAAAACAAATTTGATTTGATTTTATACAAATTTGCCAATATTTATAATTATACCCTACCACAGGTGGTTGGAATATTATGCGTTTATGCAGATGTTTGTAACACATATAAAAAGTTATCCAATACCCACCTTAAAGTATACCAATCGACTTTTAAATCGATCTGACAATGTCCGTCCATCTGGATGACTTGCGATGGACGAAATGTACATTGTGCATAAAGTACAGATCGCAAAGATAATTCAATAAAATTTGGTACGAGGGACGTTCATGTCAAAAGGACGAAGCCTTAATTTCATCTAGCGCCAATTTAAATATCCAACCGAAATAGGGTTTCAACAGTAAAAGACGCCTTAAAAATGGGAATATTTTAATAAAGTCCGAATGAAACATTTGCACTAAATTTTATGCAGATCGGTTCTCATTTAACCATAGCTCCCATATAACCCATTGTTCAGAAAATAATTTTCACGCAAATAAATCTCATATGAATGTGTGTATCAACTTGATATTAGACACAAAAAAGTTTTATGTAAATAGAAGCAACATTATTAAATATAATGGAAATCGCTCCATATTTTATTAAAGCTCACATGTAAATCCACTTGTAATCAGTCAAAAGTGTATAAAATCTTCTAGGTGTTAGTTTTAATGCAATTTATATTTGTATATTTTATTAGTGTTAGTATACAATGGGCCATAGGTTTACTATTCTCGATTTTTTATGCTCAATGGTGTAGGGTATCATATAGTCGATGTCGTTTTTTTTTTTTTCTTTGTTATGATCTGTAGAAGTTTCACTGCATCAATTATATCATAAACTTTTAAATAAATTTTTTCTTTAATTTTGATTAAAAATCATTAATTTTGATTAAAAAAAAACGAAAATTGATTTATTAATTTAAAATTGATTTATTAATTGAATTGATTTATTAATTGAATAATTTGTATTCAAATAGTCAAATCTTTTAATTGACCCTATTTTTTCGTACGCTAAATTTCGAACAGAAACATATGTTGGAGTTAAAAAACTAAATGAATAATTTATTTAATATAGACACGACATAACAATTAAAAGATAATAAAAGTAATAATTTTTTGAAAATGTTCAATTAAATTATTAATTAGAATTTGATAATTATTTAGTATATTTTTGAATTAATTAATATATAAAAAATTTAAGATTCTTACAAATTAATTTCAATCTCAATAACGAACCAAATGATAACTTCCCTAGACTAAAGAGAACCGGTTCAAAACTAGTCAAGTGACGGCTTCTCAGGTCTCAGTGACCGGTTACAGTTCCGGAACTTTATATGAGAAATACCTGTCACTCTTACGTGGGATTGTCATTGGAGGTGGCTAATTAGCTCTTTGGGACAGGTCGCAGGATAAGTCATAGTACTGGTCGTAGCGGACAGGTTCAGTGTCCATTAATATTACAAAAATTTGATAAAATTCGAGGATTTTTTACTTTTTAAAAACTTGTTATAAATCTTTTTATTAAATTTATTTTATTTTATAATTTTTCATTAAAATCGATGCCGACACCCAGAATCGAACCTGTGTGCTCATCTAACGTATTTTCTTGTTATATAGTCTTCAACATAAAACATGTTATAAACTGTGAATGTGTTTATGGCAACTGGTTCTCAATTGGAACTTTGGTGACGAATTAAGTATCAATTGGTACTAAACAGGTACTGAGGAACCGGTTCATTAATACAATTGACGCAAATATGCCGCAGGGTTAATTTATATTTATTTTTGATTAAATTGTTAATTAATACAATAAGAAAAATAATTGAAAACCATTAGAAATGTTTATTTATTTTTAAATAGGAATTAAAAAAGTTATTGAAACAAATTAAAACTTTTGATAAATTCTTTGTGTCTTTTCTTTTTTATAAAGTGTCTTAATTATTTTTGCTTTCACTGTACCAAAAACATTTCTATTCTAAACAATTGTTATTTAAAATAACAAAACTTGGTAAACCTCATTGAATTTTGTTGGATTTAAAACAAGGATACATACATACATAGATAAACTATGTCCTATTGTATGTGTGTATATCTATGAGCAGAGAATAAATGTTGCAAAACCAAGTAGGTGTTGAAGAAACAATTATTATTGTTATTCTATATGATTTTAGCAAAGGTGTTAAAACTCAAATGCACACTTGTAAGAATAAAAAAAAAAAAATACTCAGGTTATCTGAAATTACTAGTGAGAAATTACAATCATTTATTTGGAAATAATTTTTGAAGAGAAAAGGTAGCAAATGTTTAAATATTAATTTAGGTATTTGAAACTATAAATAAACTTAAATATCAAGATATATATTACTATGGCTTAGCTAAAGTATATCCAGTTGATTATTTTTTGCACTCTTTGCCATAGTGTTAGAAGAGCTAAGAAAAGGTGATAGAAGAGATGTCTGTGAAGATAAATTCGAATATAACTAGCAAAGACACAAACCAAAATTTTTAAGAGAGCACTGTAAACAAATTAACAGAGCTACATTTTCACAATAAATGAGAATTTCTTAAGCTTTTCTGGCCATATCTGGAATAGGATGAATGGGCGGGATATGACACTATATGGAAATGGTGCTCCCAGGGTCATACTATGAAACCATATTAATGGTATTTCTGAAATAATTTTGGAACTTTAGAAAATTACATTTTTGTAAAATTTAAATTCTGGACAGGATTTGTGGATATTTCTCGAATTAGGTGAATGGCTGGGATATGACACTATATGGAAATGGTGGCCCCAGAGTCAAACTACGAAACCATATTAATGGTATTTCTGAAATAATTTTGGAACCAGTCATTCACCTAATTCCAGAAATCTCCAAAATTCTTCTAAAGATCCAAAATTATTTCAGAAATACCATTAATATGGTTTAATGGTATGACCCTGGGATCACCATTTCAACTAAAAATTTATATATCTTTTTTATTACTTTATTACTAAATTTTCTTTAAACATTTAAAATGTATCTAAACTCTTTGATTACAATTATCATAACTATCTAAATGGTATCTAATATCAAATATCTATGGATGGAAAATTTTTGAAATTTTAATTTCCCTTTCCTACTCATGTGTAAGATTTTTCAATTGTCCAGAAAACGAGTAGTTTTTATTTTGGTCAAGAAGATAAAATAATGTTCTTATTGGTCACATGATTTTTAATGCTGTTATCACCTGCTTCAATTTACTTAATTTTTGTTCCATCGTTTAACCACATGTTGGGTTTTTTTAATTCTTAGAAGTTTGGTAGAAAACTAACAAAAATTTTTTTAAGTACAATAATCATGTCATAAACTTACACTATAATCGCAGACAAACTATCTTTTCAAAACACATACATGCATACACATAAGAAACTTAATATTTTAGAATTTTTTAAATGTACATTTAAATATGGTTAGATGAAATGTAAAATGCTATTAAAAACGCCTAGGAGAAACACAAAAAAATTATAAATTATTTTGTAGTTTTAATAAAGGGTCAAGAATCTTTAACAACCAGGTTAGAGGAAACTAATGATATATCCTTTATTTGTATTTGAAAATATTTTTAGATCCTTTTGATAATTTATTCCAAACTTAAGTTAAGGCCTTTTTAATTTGAATGAACGTTATGTATCTATAGTAGGTACTCATAAATGTATATGATTATTTTTTTTTTTTTTTCAATTTCCTTTTTCCTTTAGGAAATACTACAAGAAAACTACAAACATTTATTTCTTATGAAAATAGTCTAGCAAAATGTATGAAGCTTTTTTTAACAATATTTTTGAAACTTTACAACAAACACACAAAAAGAAACAGATAGTTTCAATGAGTTTCGAATGCGATTAAAGTGAAAAAATTGGTATTACATATAGTACATAAGTACCTAATGGAAACTCACTCGCACTCATATACGGACACAAAAAGAGTAATAGAAACATTTACAATAAAAATAGAGTCCTGTATAAAAGGACATAGTGTTTGTATTTATGAAGCTGATAATGTAAAATGACTCTAACTTTAATTGATTGGGCAGTCAAAACCCAATGAACAATTTTAGACAAAAAAAAAAAAAATAGAAAATAAAATATTTTTAATAAAACTTTTTTTATAACTAACTCTAAATATTAACTAAAGTAGTAATAGCAATGGTACTTACATTGCTATTACTACTCTAGTAAATACTATTAAATAAATAGAAACTAAAGTAGAGGAAGCTTTATCATACTAAGAAAAAAAGGGTCTATTAAATAATTTATAGAAGACAAAAATCATTTCAATTAATTTTTTTATTGTAACAATTATTCAATTCATTGAAATTAAATGTTTCTTATATACCATTTTGCATCGAAATTTAATATGTATAATCAAGACAAAATAACACAGTCACAGTCACCACTTAACAAATACATATGCAAATAATTCATTCAATTAAAAACTTGCATAAATTTGCACCTCTCACCAAAATTATTATATCAATTACTAAGAAATGTTAAAACTGAAAAAACCAAAAAATATTTCCAATTAATAAATTAATTAATTAAATGACTGAATAAATTAAAAATGTGTATAGGAAATAAAATCATAATCAAATTTTAAGTATAAAACTTAAGTATGATTTTATTTCTTATACACATTTTTAATTCATTCAATCATCTACTTGATTTAATTAACAAATTTATTAATAGGAAATATTTATTGTTTTTAATGTTTTTACAGCTTTTAATATTTTGAAGAGAGGTGTAAATTTGAACAAGTTTTTAATTAAATAAATTATTTCCTAATATATTTTTTAACTGATGACGTTTTTGTGTAAATATAAAACAATTTATCGGTTATCTTTTGATTAATTTTCTTATTGTATCAATTAATAAATTAATTAACTATAAGTAGAAATAACTTATAATTTCAAAATAATTAAAATTACTTTATTGGTTAAATTTCAATTAATTAATTGGTTTTTAGATTTAGTGGATAGAAAATACTTTGATTTCAAAAATTTTATTAATAATTTAATTAAAAATTTTTTTCGAAAATATTTTTTTATTTTTTTATTCGATTAATTTTCTATAGAACAATTTTACCCGATAAGTTTTCTATATCCAATATTTATTCAATTTATTTTCTATAAAACAATTCCTTTAATAATTTTTCTATAAAACATTTCCTTTAATAATTATCTAAATGAAATTTTTACTCGAATAATTTTCATAGACAGTTTTATTCGATTAAATTCCTCAAGAAAATGTTTATTCAAGTACTTTTTTATTTTTTATTTTATTAAATTTGTATAGAAAATTTTTTGCTATAAAATATTTCCCTTAGAATAATAATTTTCTAAAGGAAATTTTTACTCGAATAATTTTCATAGACATTTTTATTCCTTTAAATTCCTGAAGAAAATATTTATTCAAGTACTTTTTTATTTCATTAAATTTGTATATAAAATTTTTATTCGTTTAATTTTTTGTAGAAATTTTTTATTCGTTTAATGTTTTGTAGAATTCTCATTCGATTGAATAATTTCATATAAACAATTTATATTCGATACAATTTTTATAGAATATTTCGACTTCACTCAAGTTTTTTTAGATAATTTTTAATCGTTTAATGGTTTAGAACTAATTTTTGTTTTATTAATTTAAAAAGAAAATCGATTAATTTTCTTTCAATTTTTTTTTTTTTTTTTTTTTTTTTAAATTTTTTTTTAATTTTTTTTTTTTTTTTTTTTTGTTTGAAAATTTTCCAAAATTTATTTGATTAATTTCCCAAAAATTATTTGGGTTTAATTTTCAAAGAAATTTTTTATTTAAATAATTTTGTTCGATTAAATGTTTTTATTTAAGTTTTTATTTAATTATCCTAAAAAATAATCTATTCGATTAATTGTTTAATACAATTATTAAAAAATTAATTTTTTATACAACTTTTTTCCGATTTTCTATAAAAAATATTATCAAACTACTTTCAAAGATATTCTTATTCGATTAACTTTCTGTAGAAAATTGTTATTCGATTAATTTTGTATAGAAAATTTGTATATTACATTTATATTCGATCCTGAAGAAAATGTTTATTTAATTATTTTCTAAAAATGAAAATTTTTTTATTTGATTAAATTTTTATATAAAATTCTTATTTATTTAAATTTTCTATTCGATTAATTCCCAGTAGAATTTTCATATAGACCATTTTTATTCATAAATTTTCTATAGAAAATTAGAAAATGATCGTTTTTTTAGAAAATTAATATTTTACTACTAATTAAAAAAAAAATTTATTCGATTATTTTTTATTTAATTCGATTATTTTTTATTTGTTCGATTAAATATTTGTTCAATTATGCTCTAGAAAAAGTTTTTCGATTAACTGTATACAACTTTCTTTTTATAAAAATATCAAATTACTTCCAAAGAATTTTTTATTCGTTTACCTTTCTATAGCAAATTGTTATTCGATTAATTTTGTTTTTATATTTTTATTCGTTTGAATTTGATTAAATGTTTTGTACTAATATCATTCGATTAATTTTTATAAAACTATTTTCGATTTATTTTTTATAAAAATTAAATTATGAAAATTTTATTCGAATAAAAATTGTTATTCAATTGATTTTGTATAGAAAATTTTTATATTATGTTCTTATTCGATTAAATTCCTATAGAAAATATTTATCCAAAAACTTTCTAAAAACACAAATCTTTTATTTGATTAAATTTTTATATAAAATTTTTATTTATTTAATTTTTCCTAGAAATTTTTTATTCGATTAATTCCCTGTAGAATTTTCATTCGATCAAATAATTTCGTATAGATTTTTATTCAATAAATTTTCTATAGAAAATTTCGATTTCATTTAGATGATTAATTAAAAATTTTATTTTATAAATCTTCCATTCGATTAATTTTTCAAAAATATTTTTGATTAATTAAATTTTCAAGAACTTTTTTTAAATTAAATTAACTTTCTTCAGAAAAACTTTGTCCTTTTTGTAGAAAATTTTTATTCAATTAAGTTCTGAACAAAGTTTACTCGATTATGTGCTTTTATTCGATTATACAACTTTTATTCGATTAATTTTTTATACAACTTTTTTTTCGATTATTTTTTTTTTTTTTTTCTTAAAATATAATCAAATTACTTTCAAAGAAATTTTTATTCGATTAATTTTCTATAGAAAATTGTTATTCGATTAATTTTGTATAGAAAATATGTAGATCAAAACCTATAAGACTTGTTGTCTTTATAATTGAGTAATATGAAAATAGGACAATTGAATTCTATTTATGCAAATGGAAGAAGTGTTATACGGGCCCCAGCAGGTACAAAAGTATAAATGGGGTTAAAGGCGACGTTTTAACCACATATATACCATAAACGGCACACCAAGCCCACAATTTTCCATACTTTAATACAATTTTTTTGCCATTTCATTTTCAATAAATTTACTATTAAATGGTAATAAAATTTCGTAAATCGGTATTTAATAAAAATGGACTTTTTGTGCATCGTATGTTACATCCATTTCAGTTATAGAACCCAAAAAATGGAACTAAAATTTGTAGCTTTTCACAGAGGAATTACAAAAAATTGAATTTTTAAAGACAGACTGTCAGACTAGTCTGATTTTTAATCAGATTTTTAAAATAATTTTTTTTCTTTAACATTTTCCTTCCTAGAAATGTTTACTGGGCTCTTAGCTACACTTGTCGTTGGATTCTTTCATACGTAAAAATTGAAGTGTAGAATACAACAAGTATTTACAAATGGGCAATGTGCAGTAAATGTGGCGTATAATCTTTTAACACTTGGTAGATGGTTTGCTGTTTTTGATTACATCTAACAGTACTACGTAATTGTATTTAAAAATACACACAACATATACTTGCTGCAGATGAACCAAAAAAAAAAAAAAACAGTTTCACATATGATTTGCCATTAAAGTTAAAAAAATCGATAATTAATTTAAAAGGTAAGACAATTTTAGGCTACTATTAAAAGGAATATTTTATATGATGGAAAAGAAAATTCTATTTTCAAAACTACTTGAAAAATTTTAAATTTTTTAACAACAAATTCAATGAAACTTCTTTAACAAAATGTAAAATATGAGACATACTACCAAGGTAATTTAAAATAATTCACTTAAATATTTAAATTAATTTAAATTTATGAACAAACATATTATTTTTCTAGCCAATTATGTGAATTATGTTTTAAAGGCTTAAATAAATTACAAAAAATATATATTTTTTTTAAATATTTATTTTAGTCCTGTTTAAATAATATTTACTACAAGTTACTGTTAACTGTTCATAAATATACAATGCCTGCCTACATTAATTAAATCAATAATTACCAATATTTTCTTTTATATAAATACTCTCTCAAACACACACACACACACACATACACACACTCTCACTCAGCAGTAAGTAATTAATTAATTTTTACTATTATAATACTTTTGATTTATATTGTTTCATTATTATTTATTTTATTTAATTTTTTTACTTTCATATGACGCTTTTATTTCAAACGCATTATAATATTATTAAATGAACATTAAATAAAATCACTACAGTGTAACTAATTATAATTCAAACATTTTGCATTTTAATTTATATCTAGATAATAAAAATAATAGTCTATACAAATTCAATTTTCCAAAATTAAATAAAATAAAATCTTTAAATACAATTTTATTTAATGACAATTTCCTCCCTTTGGTTTAGTTTAATAAAGAGATAGAGAATTTGTGATTGAAAAAAACTTTTCCATTATATTATAATTTAAATTGTAATATTTCGTTATATAATCCATGAATATGTGTATGTTGTTGGTATGTGTTTAACTGTAACAATGTGTGTAAATGGTATTTATTATATTTAATGTGGTATTAGCGGTTCTTTTTTTTTTGTTTCAAATGTATTGTTTTATTTATTTATAATTTAAATTTAAATCTAGCATATGTGTGCTATTTGAATTAATTATTATTAAGGATTGAAATAAAACAAAGAATTTCTAGTATAATGAATTAAAACTGAATTACAAAATAGGTCTAAATATTAAAATTTCATAAAGATTTTTCTAGCTATTCGAAAATTTTGTTATATACAACATTTATAAATAAAGCAGCAAAAAACACAGTGTTATAAAATGAAAATATGCTGTGATATGGAAGTATTCATTGAATTCGTATACAAGGATAATAAGTACAAAGCCTCTAATACATTTTTTTGTACCCTTGAACACAGGTGTAAAAGGTATATATGACTTTGTCATTCCGTTTGTAATTTCCAAAATTTTCAACCGTGTGTCGGTTGAAATGGTATTTATGAAGCCCACCGATAACTGACATATATAATATATATATTGAAGAATCGAAAATCCTTTCGAGAATATCGCTATTGAAATTCAGTAAGATCGGTTCATAGAGATATTCATAAAAAATTGGTGTTTTAAACTGGTTTTACAGAGTACAGTTAGGTACAAAACTATTTGTACACCTCATATATTTCGTATATCTTCAATAGTTTATAAAGAATTTAAAATTGT
>MINK01013246.1:0-18894 GCA_001735545.1 Phormia regina
TTTCTCCCTGCTGCTCTCTGCTGCTGCTTCTTCCTGTTGTGTTTTTTTTCCTTAAACCCTTAAATGACTAGCGTGCCATTTAAGATCAAACCCACCACCTGCTCCTGACCTGTGACCTCCGGAACACGTTGTTCCATCCTTTACCCCATCGACCTCCGGAACATCTGAAAAGAAAAGAGGTACATAGGCGAATGTAATTCGCCCCCAATATAGATGGATGTAATCCATCTCCCTACCAATAAAACTCTAACTCTTGTCAAAAAAAATTCATTTATTGGTATAAAAAATACAAAATATTTATTTTATTGTTGTGGACCTAATTCGCAAGAATTAGATCCTCACAATATTTATATTATTAGAGTCTTACAGGTCTATTCACAGAAAAATTGTGATTTAAAAAAAGTCATAAAACACAAATTGTGACTATAGTCTTAAATTTTTCTATTCACAAACAAAAATTTATTAATATTTAATTTTAAAATTAAGACCTGATATATAGGCAGTCATAAGGAAAATAAAAAATATGAAAATATAAAAAGTGTGTTGTAGAAAAAACAATGCATACATATTTGAAATAATTGGCAGCCAAAAAACGATAAAGCATTTATACAACACAATCTTATTAATTTTTCGTGCAGATTTTCATAAAATTTTGCTGTATTTTTATTTATAAGTTATCATTCTTCACCAAAAATATCAATATTTTTTTTTTTTCAAAATTATTTAATTATTATTTTTAATTGGCAAGAAGAGTCAAAATTTTTAAATATGAAGTTATGACCGAGTAACAAGTATTGTCTATGAATAGGCATGTTAATGTAATAGTCATAACACCATTTTTCTCATTTATATGTATATTTGTTTAGTAATTCAATCCGAAATAGATTCATTTAATGTTCTAAATTAATTGATTGGATTTAATAATTTTTTTCCAATACATACATTTCAATAGTGAATTCAATAAATTGATAGTTGTAATGAAATCACATACATTAATGTGCTTTTCAGAAGACAAAGAGACACCAATTATATTATATTTTAAAAGTGTATTCACTAATGTTATAGTTATGACGATTTCCTATATAATCAAGTTTATTTCTAGAGACAAACTTAATATTGTTTTTGCCAATTGGTCACTTACTATATAACATTTCAAAAGTGTCTAAATTAAAAGTTATAATGAATTTGTAAATAATCAGTAGAATTGCTAGAGACAAATTTAATAATTGATTGCTCATTGGTCACTAACTGCATTAAATTTCAAAAGTGAATTCACTAAATTAATAGTTGTAACGAAAATTACTGATGACGAAAAACAGTTGCACACGAGAGCAAACTTCTCTATGTTTATAATTAAAACATTAAATATTCAATATTATTTATTTCGCTAGTGAAATGTAGAGCTGAATGTGGCCGTTTAGTAACCAAAATAACTAGTGAATCTGATTACTAGTTACGTTTCTAGTGCTAAAGGGCAATTTGGCACAATTAGAACTATTTGGGTAGTTAAGCGGCAAAAACCTTTGAGCCATATAAATTCCCAGTCATGATGAAAGAACCCACTCATTTTTCATTTAAATATTAAGGATATATATTAGAATGAGGTGATGGGAGGTAAGGATAATGTTTGGAAAGGTTAATCAATACAAACATTTGGACAATTTAATTCAGATACAGATAAATGGTCCACGTATCAGTTTCAAATTATACATTACTTCAAAAGAAATTCTATTGCTTGCGAAAACACGAAAGGATCTTGTTCTCTCAGCTATGATGGTAGCGATATATTGTTGTTGCTACAAAAAATATTTGAAGGTAAAGCTAAAGAAAAATCATAGAAGGAATTAAACTCCGCCTTAGAGGACCAATTAAAAAAAGTTTTGTCTGTTCATTTCAAATTTTATAATCATATAAGGGTAAAGCCTAATGATGGGCACAATTGCGTGAATTTGCGAGAGAGTGTAGATTTGTATGTAGAAATGAAAACTGTAGAGAATCGTTTGCAGATAATAAAATAAGGGATATAATCGTTTTATTCACGCCACTTGAAAAAGTTCGATCTGTCAAAAGTCAAATCCAACATTAGTAGAAGCATTACAAATTTTATACAATTTTCTTAGCAGTCAAAAATCCATCCAGTGAAATTTAAAATTCAACAGAAACAATCGATTAATCAACAATTCCAATTAATTAAAATTCTGATTAATTAATTATTTTGAACTTTTATTTCAACCTGGAGAACACTGAAATAATTTTGTTGACAAGGAATATAACTATTAGATGGGATAAAGCTTCACCTTACAAAAGAGGACAAATACTAGATAGCAGATTACTGGATATACATATATGGAAATATGTATGTATCTTTTTGTACCTTAAACATGGATAGAAATGTTTCAAGATTACGTTGAGTAAAGAATTCACCATCTCCCAATAAACATTTTGCAGCTTGACCACGTATCTTAAGGCGTACAGAAGATCTTAACAGAAGGCGATATAGCACGGTAAAAATTAAGAATTTTTTTGGAATCTTCTAAAGTTCAGAAATGAACTTTGATTGACATCATAGAAGCACTCCAGGCCACTGCCCACCGACTTTTTCCAAAAGCGTCGTTTTTGAGAGTCAAGACTGCACGAAACTTATTTAGACTGAAGGAATTGGAATTAATATGTAACTTCAGGACATATCAGTATCTTTAATGAGATTAATTTTCAAGGACTCACAGTGAGGTCAAATAAAAATTTGTTGGTAATAAATCTGTATGCCCCGACCAGTAGTTTATGTCGAATTAAATTGAAATGTATGAAAGAGTTGCAGATGAGGACCTAAGCTTTAAGAAAATAATCTCGTAGTCACCCTGTAATAACACAAGGTAAGCTACAGGATGCCAAAGTTGACTACGTCGCGTATGTAAAAGTTTCAAAAAATCTTAACCTCCACAAATGAAGTCTGCTTTAAAGATTTTTATATTTCTGGAAAGTGCTCCGCGCAATTAAAAAAGTCGTTTAAATAACAGACTTTTTTCATGAAATCCTGCAATTGTTTTTGACCGGGCGGGAAGCAGTTTGGTGTCAAATCGTTCTAAATCTATTTTTTGGATAAGTTATGGTCACCAAATTTAAAAAAAGCGCGCGTAACATTTTTTTTTTTTTATTAATCGATAAAAATTAAATTTTTTTAAAATTGACAACTTTCGACCAATGCTAGATGTAAGGTGCAAATATGATTCAATTCAAAATTTCTTTATGAAGCCTTATCTTTTGAAATATATAAAGAAAAAATTTATTAACGGAACTTTGATAAGAAGTGAAAGAATTGTACTATATTTTTGTAAAAAAATAACCATTTTTCGTACTAATTTCAAAGTGCAGACTTTGAATATTTTTCACATCTAGACGAATTGAAATAATCCAAAAATTCTTTCAGTATATTATTTTCAAATATGTAGCAAATTACAGAATATTTTTAAAAATGTTTACCTCATAAACGTCCGGACTTATTCCCGAAAAAGTAAAGAAGGTCGATGCACGATATCAGCTTATTTAATAGTTTCAATAGAAATTCATGGCATTCTCAAGGCCTCAGTTAAATTTGTGTATAATCACATGGCTGTTTGTGCGGTGCTTAAACTTTGGAACTGCATTATTTAGGAGTCAATAGGAAGTATGGAAATATGGCATATTATGATGACGCTGATGAATTTTTCTACAACTCCCTTTTATGGTTTAGTCTGAAACAGTTTTTTAGGTAGATGAATTGTTTCCGATAATTGTATATCTCCCACTCAAATATATAGAAACAGTTGATTAAAGATTTCTCTCTGTTTTAAAGAAATATATGTATATTTTTTATATTTCACATTTATTTATTTTTTATTTCACATATGAAATTTTTTAAGCTGCATTTAGCTTAGAATAACATAAACATCAACTCATTTCAATATTATTCAAAAAAATAATAAAATTAAATTAAAAAAGAAGTACTTAACTAAATATGTAAAAACAATTCCTTCAATGAAATTAAAATTGTTCGTAGTAACAAAACAATAATTATTCAACTTGTTTATATGAGTAAAATCTAATTTTAAAGCATTTTTAAATATAAATTAAAAATAATATAAGT
Source organism: Phormia regina (assembly GCA_001735545.1). Taxonomy (NCBI): domain Eukaryota; kingdom Metazoa; phylum Arthropoda; class Insecta; order Diptera; family Calliphoridae; genus Phormia; species Phormia regina. The sequence goes on from MINK01013246.1 coordinate 4,124, forward strand.
AAATTATATAATAGTATAAATATCATTATAAAGTTATTTAAAAATAATTGTTAATATTTACAAATAATAACTTCAATAGAAATTATTTAATATCGATACTTTTGTTTATTAATCAGCATTATATCAAATATTATTACATCAGATCAGATTTAATCATCAATTAATATCGGTTCATCTAAAGAGCTGTCACTTACATTCATTTTATTTTTCGTCGTACCTGGAGTGACACTGGGACTCTTTATTTTACGTACAAGTAGGGATTTTTGATGCTAAAATGGTAATACAAAAATGTTAATATTTTACTGACAAAATAGTTTGGTCCTGGTAGCCTTAAAGGCTACCATAGATACTGAATTCTTTTCAATTAAACTTACATTTTGCATTTGCACAGCTTTGCTAGCGGCTACAAACTGCCACACAGCTGCTGTATTATGGTTGTCCTTAAACATTTTACCAATATATCTAGAAAATCCACAACAACATAGTTTATATTATATTATTTTCATACAATACTTTTTGAGAACATAAACAAATACAACTTACTTATTAAGATAATTGTTGACAGCTGTCAAGCCCTGTAGCTTTAAAATACCTACTGAAGGCACCTTAACATAGAATTCTTCAGCTACGCGTTTGGCTACAAATTTTTGATTGACATGAGAAGCAGACACAATGTAGCCATATTGTATGTGAGATGGAGGCGTTGGTACTTGTGGTTTTTGTGATTCTTTTAAATCGTTAATTACAATTTGTGCTTGAGAAGGTATACCACTTGTTTGCAGATTTTTATCGGTATTATTAGGAGTTTTTTGTGGAGAGCCAAATGATTGCACTTTGCTTATGGTTAAAGCGGGTTTCAATTGAGACGTTATCTCAGCATTGGTTGAGATGGTGACAGATGACGCAGCTGTCGATGTTGAAGGAGAAGAAATCACATTTTCCGGTGATAGCGAATTTGTTGAGACTGCTGGTGACGATGAAATTATTGTTGCTGATGCATTTGAAATGGCTGTTACTTTCGCTGGTGTTATTGTTGCTTTTATTGTTGGCAATTTTTGCATGGGTGTAGTGGGTAATGGGCTTGTCGCTGGTGAGGACGTTGGAGTATTATTGCAGGATTTATTTATAAAGTCTTGTACATGTTTTACAGTTAAAGTTGGTGAAGATTGATTTAGTGTTACTGTTGCAGTAGTGGCTATTGGTTTTGTCGTTTGTAATGTAGCTGCAGTTGAAGAATTTATAACTTTTACTGAAACTGATGATGATCTACTAAAGGGGAAAGGAGTTGTTGTATTATCTGCCGTTGGCGAAGTAGCAACATTATAGGAAGGATTAGTAAACTTGGGTGCTATAGGTCGAGGTGTAGAAAATTTCGGTACAATTTTTGGTTGCTGCTTTGTAGCTAGTAGTGAATTAATAAGTTTTGTTCTTGAAGTACCTGCACCACTAGTCACTACAGATGGACTGTTAAAGTGTGTGGGCAACTTAACATTTTTGTATATAGGAGCTGTAGAAGTGCCACTAGCAGTTGAAGTGTTGGAATTTGTATCTGCACTCACTGAAGTGGACATAATTTGTCCCCTTATCAGTGATGTATTTGTATTTGAAACTGTTGTATTTGAAACTGACGTTTTAATAACTTGAATTTGCGATGTTGCTGAAACTATCGTTGAATTTGTTGTTGTTGTAGATGTATTGGGTTTTATGACAATCGATGCTGTCGGCTCATCACCATCATCCATAAAATTAACATCAAAGACAATCGGGGTTTTCGGCTGCGTTAAAGTTGTTGATACATTTGTTGAAGATTTGGATTGCGTTAGTGCATTTTTCGATTCTGTATGGGGAATTTTTGAAATTTTGGTTGAACCTACAGTTGCTACAACTTCAGGCGTTATTGATGGCATCTTTTGTTCTTCCACCGTGGTCGGCGGATTAATTTGTATATCTTCTGCATTATCGGGTAATATTTTCCTAATTACTGCATCTACTGCTAAATTTTCCGACATTTTGTCATATTTATTTGAGCAGAACAATGAAATGCGTCTACGTTTTATAGCTCCCGCTTCAAGTGTTTGCCTTACAATATTCGTTGACTTGTTACTGTTGCCTGATTTCAAATCATCTATTGTTGGAATTTTCTGGGATTCCAAAGAATTTGTTATTATTGTTGAGCTGTTAATAGTAGCAGGAGATGTCGTTGTTGCTAATGAAATAGCAGATGATGACGAAGACGATGTTGTTATGAATATAGTAGAACTGTAGGGTGCTTCCGGTGGAGCTGATTCAATACCAGTTACGAGAGCATTTGTAGGAAAATTAATAATGGGCGCTGCTGTTACATCTACCGTTGATGATGGCGGATTTATTCCCGTTATTATTGTATTTGGTGGTAAAGTTAAAATTGGCAATGGCTTGTTTGTTACGGACATTGGTGGTACATTTATTAAGACTGGCACCGCAGCATTTAAGGGATTATATGGTTTAATAATTGTATTCGTATTTGGCACTTTTAATAAGGACTGTATGTGAGTGGGTTGTGTTGGAGAGTCCATATTTTTAGTTTTATTTAACTTAAAAGTTTGCATGGTATTTGTTTGTGGTGGTACATTCGTGGCAATTTCATTTCTACTAGAATTGCTAGTCAAATTTAAACTGTCCTTGGATGTACTTGCCAAACGATCAAAGTTTTCCACGGAATCATCTATTATCATACAGTCGTCGTCATCATCATCATCATCAGCATTAGTATCTTCATTGGGAATATTAGCTACTGCTGTTATTAGCTCAGTATCCTTTGCGGATATATTTAAAGAATTATCAGATGACGAAATGGGTAAGTAATTATCAATTTTTGGCTTTACAACATTTGAACTTGCATCCATTTCAAAGTGTGTCTTGCCTTTTAGATGTATCAACCAGAATGCTTTGGTTTTTTCTTCTGGCTTTTTGACTATATTATGTTGCAACTGATACAGTTCCCTTAACATCATTTGTCCATCAACACTCTGAAGCAATATCAAAGTGGGTGATTTCATATCCATAGTTAAAGGACCAAAATAGATTTTTTTACCCGACTTAGGTGTTACGAAAGCATCGAATGGTGCATTTTGAAAGAATTGCAATTTAACAATTTTACTTTTTTGACGTGCAAAATTAATAACTTTTTGTATGCGATCTAGTGACACAAGATCACGAAAATCTGGCACAAATATATGTGAAAAATCATTATGTAAATCAAGTACCAACCATTTATGATCCAATTTGTGTAATTCAGGCAAGAAAATTTCATCAATATCACTTTGGGTTACACTACGAAATTCAATATTTGAACTCATTTTACTATAAACATCCATTTTTAGCAAATTGCCAGATTGCGCAGTGTCTACTTTACGTTTTCGCGAATTTATTTTTGCAACTACTTTGTTAGGTTCATTAACTTCACTATGATTTAGAGGTTTTTGACTCACACCGACAGTATTTTGTGGTCGTATTTCTGGTGTCAATGGTATTGGTGGTATTGGTTGAAGCGGTAGTTGTAATTGCGAAGATAAAACTGGATTTTGCGTTATTGTTCGATTTAATAGTTGTTGAGGTGGTGTTACGTTAACTGATGTGGGTTGAACAGATGTTAATCTACGTGTTGGCAATATTTGTGCTATTTTCGGAGTTGATTGCGGTGTTACTTGTGGCGGTTTTGACATTGCTTTTGTTGCCGAATTTATTTGAGGGCTAGTCCCATGACTTGTTAATTTTTCTTTTTTCTTTTGTTCCTTTTGCCTTTGTTTCACAAGCAGTGAACAAAGAACATTAATTTTTTTCGTTAAGGATGGATGACTTTCTGGCGTAGGTTTATTGCAGGCCATTGCAGGATCTGATTTTAAAAATCCCTTAACCACCCAATGCGTATTCCTGCCCTGCATTACCACAGCCAATTTTTCCGTTTCTTTACTACGGAATTTTTGCAATAACATTTTACCTATCAATGGCATTTTATCCGGTTTCAAAGCTAAAATATTTACTATGCCCATTGCGCCGGCAATCAATGGCATTATGTTTCTTATGGTTACTACAAAAAAAGTAGAATCTTTAATTTTCACTTGCCAGACATATGCGAAACCCTCGCAAAATGCATCTAAGAAATTACACCATTTCATGATGCATAAAATATCAGGATTCGGTGTGGGTATTATATGTGATTCTCTCTGTAAGGCGCAGTCAATATCTTGCATTTTCTTACTCACTAATGAATTCATTGTTTTTATTACACTATTATATACATCCCTTACATTTTCATTATCCATGTCCAAACTAAATGCATCGCTAACTAATTTGTTAGACGTACTTGCCGCTTCAGATGAATCTGGTGAATTTTTAGCTTGTTGATTTTGCGTTTGCGTAAACGCAGCCGAGTGTACAGAAGTAGCAGAGGTGAAATCTAAAAGTTGCTCCTCATTTAACACAGAAGTTGATGAAGGTTTCGGTACATTTGCTTTAGCGTTCAACGAAAAACAACTGGCTATTTTAGGAAGCTTTATTTCACCACTTGCAGTTTCGGCAACCTCAGAACCTTCATTTAATGTAGAAGTCGTTGAAGTTTCTGCCGGAAGATTGTTTTTATCTATACTTTTAAGATCTGTTAATGTAGCGAATTTTTTAACTGTTATAACACCACCACTACTACAGATTTGAAAGTGATTTGTAGAATTATGTAATTCTGAATTTTGGGAAATTTTTTCAAACGAACTGCAAGATTTTGTGCTCGAAGACGTCAATTGGGAATTTTCATCTTTATCCTTAATCAAGTTGTTCGAACTAGTAACGTCATCTTCATCTTCCAACAGATCTACTACCTCATCGACTAGCAACAGCTTTTTCATTGCCTTTTCTGTCAAGGGGTTAGTGTCTTCGTTTACTTGTGTTTTTTGTGTCTCATCGCAATTGGATTTTTCTACAGCATCGATTTTTTCCTTGGAACTACTTGAGCTATTGTTAATTTGCTTAAGATTTTCGGTATCTATTTTATGATAGTATACTGATCTCATTATATGCTCATTAAGTAAAAGTCTTGTTTGTTCGTTTTCATTTTCTTTTATAAATTTCAATACGTTAAGCCTGCGCCTACGATTACAATAAAGAAACATCCGTCTGGGAGTGGGAATATGACGTCTACAGCTATCAAATCGCGGCTGATAGAAACGTTTACGCACTTCATGCAAACTGCGTCTCGACTTTTGTTTTTCTGAGAGGCATTGTTCGATGGGAGAATACCTTGTGTTTTCGTCTTCTATTGTTTCCACAGTTTCTTCCTCGGACTTTTGTGCTTCCTTAATTACACTTGCATTGGTTAACAAGTTTTCAGATAATTTATCATTTTTCTCTCTTTCTTTCTTTTTACGTTTTCTTTCCTTAATCCAATCATCGTCATTATCATCCAGTTCTTCTTCATCATCATCATCATCAACGTTATCATCATCAACATTTTTATTATTATAATCGTCTGCAACTTCAACGCATTTTATTTCACCCTCATCATTATCTACATTATCTCCCAACTTTCTCTTCTTTTCCACTTTATCAAAAGTATATTTCGCCTTTCCAGTGACATTGTAATCAAACTCCAATTTTTGTTCAGCATCATGCTCGACGGTAGTATTGACTTCTTCCTTTTCAATTATCATTGGTTTACCCTCTACAGCACGACCTTTACAAAAACATTTATATAAATTATGCACCATACACCAAGGAGCAATATTTTCCATATCTGTTAATGGTACTAAATTAACAGTACAATGTTTTAATTGCTCTAAAATTGAATCCTTAACGTATACTGGTTCATATACTTCTTTTATTTCAATGGCTAAATGTTTTTCTCTATCTATAGTAGTCAAGGCGGTTTTTTTCGGCGAAATCTTACGCTGTTCATCTTCAGTGTCGGTGAAGTCTTCATAGCGTTTAGGCGCTTTAGTACAACGACGCTTTTTGTCGTTGTTGGTTTCATTGATAAGCAGGGTTTCATTCTCCGTAAGCACCACCGTGGAGGTAAATTCCTTCTCCATGCGTGCTAAACGGGCTGTAGCTTTGCGGCGTAACATAAAGGCATCCTCAGTGGTAAGTGTTCGACCCTAAAAAATAATTGAAGTGAAAATCTAAATTCTTTAACAATAATATTTACTTATTTACTTACATCTGTCTCAAGACGCATTATACGTGATTGATTAGATGTCTTGCAAGAACATTCCAACATACATTTTGGTTTTCCACAGTGTTCACGCATTGGTGTAATATCTTCCAGACTTACACAAACACAACCCATTTGACAATAATCCTTACAACAACGTTTTTTATCTACGAAATAAAATTAAGGAATAATATATGTTATGCAAAAATAAGGATTTTAAGTATTAAAATAAATACAATTAAGTGTAATAAAATATTATGTCAAATTCCGTTTAAGATTTTACTCGATGTATTTTTTTTTTTTTGTAATTTGCTTTTCAATTACAAATGTTTATATATTTAGTTTGCAATATTAATATTTCAATGTGAAAAACACCTAAGTTCAATATAATATAAAAATTTTTAACTTTTACATATAAAAAATACATTCATTTATATGCAATATACATTAAATTGTTATTAGTTAATAAGAAAATTATGTTTTTTTACTACAGATGATGAGAATGAATTATAAAAAATTTTTGTAATTTAAAGAATTTTTTAAACAAGATCTTATTTAAAATTGTTGGCTATTCATAAAAAAGCTAAAAAAAATAATGACTTACCATTTCCTGGCTTAACAGCTGCATCAATAATTGTTGCATTAAGACGTTTAAGTTCCATTCTATAAATATAAAATATTTGTAATAATTAATATTCTTGAAATTAAAAAAAAAAAAAACTTACAATAAACTGTTTTGCTTCTTCTGCTTTTTAATACCTCCACATGATGATATGTTATTCGGTGAAGATGATGATGTTCTTTCTAGTCCGCTTGTGTCCTGTTTGTTATTTACTTTCGTTGTAATATTTATACCTTCGTCCCTATTCAAACCATCAGGATCGGTTTTGATAAAGGAATTTTCGCTACAACTTATGGCCACTGTATTAATCATGTCGCTAACAACGTCAGCGCACGTTAAAAGTACTTCATCCGTTTGATCTAGATTTTGCCGAAATGAAAAATCGGTTTTCGGCACTAATTCTTTTTCTTCCAAACACTTTTCAAACGATTGATCCAACTTTTCAGAACGATCAACCACTCGTCGTACTAAAATGTGATTACGATCATTGAGATAGGGAATAACAAATGTATAGGATTTTCGAAAGTCTCTCGTATTAAAACCTTTAGCGGCAGCTTGTTCGGCTTCTTTGAGGGATTTGGGTTGCATCAATGTTGAAACACTAAATTCTGCCCATTCTCTAGAAATATCATGATGAGGCAAAATATATTGTAAATAACGTTTGGCTATTTCATGCAAGGGTTTCCCATACTCGGGAAAAACTTCCAATTCTACAGTGGGCATACGAACTACAGCCATACTGCCACCAGCCAAAAGTAGGGCTGCAGTGTCATCGTCTAAAGGTTTCTGAAAGGTCTTATGTGATAAGGGGCATGGTTTGAAAACTGATGGCAAAGGATCATTATTGAGTTTTTTAGATTTTGCGGCTATCGTCTTGATGGGTTTCAAATACTGCCATACTTTATCATCAGCACAGTGATCAAAACACTCTTTGGACGGTTTACTTATACGGCTCACATAAGGGGTTTTATGAAACTCATCATTATTGCCTCGTGCACCCCTTAGGCGCACTTTATAAGTGCCATGATCGACATCTAGAACTTGATAGTAGTATTTATTAAATTCAGTGTTAATAAACGAAGCTGCATTCCAGCCGTTGCGTGTAAAGGACATTGACGAATTTGGTGATTGGGCTAATATTTGACTGGCACTTTTGACCTTTTGTGTACGCATTCTTCTTTGTAGTTCCCTATAAATACTTGCCTCATTGTTTATAATGGCTAAACGGTAATTTTTTGAAAACTTTTGCAAATATTGCTTTCTTTCGGCCACTGTACGAAATTTGAGTAAATTTTCTGGCACTGCCGGCATATCAAAGGGTGGAGGTTTTGTTTTCGGTGTCATCAGACCTTCCATGTCTCTAGCAAATATTTTACTTTTGGTAACCGTTTTATCTTCGTCAATACTGTAATTGGTTTCCAAATCGTTTATGCGCATGTATTCGTTCAAGGATTCGCTTACGAAAACTGAGTTTTTGTTATTTTTTGTGGAATGTGGTACAATGGGTGTCATTAACATGCCCGGTATCCTTTCGCAGTCATCAAAACCTAAAAATTCATCGGTTGAATCCATAGAATGTTCATGATGATGCTGATAGCCTTCCTTTAATGAGCTGGATGATGATGTTCTCGCTAGGTTATCTTTTACTTTAGAAGCAGATGAGTTCACATTGTTAGTGCCGCTAACTTTGCATATAAGCATGTCCAAAAAATTCAAACCAGTCTTAAGCTTTTCCGTTTGTTGCGTGGTGGGTTCAGTGTGTGATTTTTCAGTTTTTTCATCGGTGTCCAATTGTTTAACGGGTTGTATGTTTTCCTGTGTTGTTATTTGTTTCTCGGGTGTGGATTCCAAATTTATTTGCCAATCTTTCTGTATTCCTATAGTTGCACTTTCATTAAAATCTTTATCTTCGTCGCTTATCTCCATTGGTCTAATTATATCTAAGGTGGCAGTGTTATCTCTTCTAGCCTTTAAATTTATTAACTGTTCCTTTAATTTATTCCTAACATCATCTACACTACTACTATCAGACTTTTGTTTCTCTTCTTTACTAACAGAAGAATTTTCACATACTTCTTTATCATCTGTATCCATTTGATTTGTTTGAACTGTATTTGCTATTGGTCGTTTTGGATTGATATTCGTAATCAAAGTTTGTGGTGTTCTCCCTCTTTTTAACAACTCCAACTGTTGTTTCAACTGTTTGCTGACATCTTCGTTTGTGCTGCATGAATTTCTTACTTTTTCAGCAGCTGATGTTATTGCTTCTTGACTTTTTTCCGGTTTCTCCTCATACACAACTTCTTCAACGTATTCCTTAATACCCAAATGACTTTTTTGCCACGCCACTATACGTTTGGACCACTGTTTTATATTTTGTCGCATGCGTTTCAACATTTTACGATTAGACTGATCGAATAATACTCTCCTCAGACGATAGTGTATAATAAAAACTCTATTATCTTTTCGTACAGCATATCGTTTTATAACTATGCGTGGCCATGTTTCAAACCATATAAACTTCTCAATATTTACTAAATTGTAACGTAGGAATTCTGTGGAAACTTTATGCTTCCGCTGAAGGCGACGAAATAATCGCCAATCATTTTGCGTTAGTTTAATCATATTTAATATTTCTCTTCAGGATATTCGAGGAGGGTATATAAGTTATAAAAATCTAAAAAATAAAATAAAAATGTTTTTATAGTAATTAATATATCAAATTTATTGATTGAAATCGAAAATTAATTTGATGAACTGCAGTTTTGAGAATAAATATTCTAATTAATAAAGTATAGTTAGGATGTCTGTAATGAAATCACTTGACATAAGAATCTAATAGGAATGAAAACATAAACGTAGACCATGCAGTTGTATTAATATAGTTAATTAGTTGTATACTCTACGCTACCATAAGTAGTTGGGTTGTTATAGGTTTGTTACCTATAAAGATAAACTGTGTAATTGCAAAAATATTGAAAAATTAATCAGTTACAAGCAATAAAAACAATATCGAGAAAACCCCCTTGAAAAAGAATATAAGAATTAGGGAGAAGGTCTCCTTAAAAATCTAAATTATTTCTAAATTATTATTATTTTTTTTTTTTTCATATATTTATTCGAAAATCTGATAATCTTCTAATTATAAAAACAAGAATTTAATTTTTAAAATGTAATATTTAGCTTAAATTTTCAATGTTTCATTTCAACAACGATATATTTGGTTTCATTTCCGTTATTTTGGTATAAACCCAAAATTCGAACATTTGGCAACTCAGTGTTCATTCTTCGTATACATACACACCACTACAGTAAATGAGCACATTCATCGATTCTTTTGGAATAGAACTCTTCCGACATATAACAAATATAATTTAAAACAAAATGATTTAAAAGAAATAATAACTTTCTTACCAACAATAACTAATTATATGATTTTTGTTTTTGCTTCACTTCGCAAACATTATTTATTTATTTATTTTTTTTTTTAATTTTTTAAAAAGAAAAATCATTTAAAAATAAAAAGAAAAAATACACCACACATTATGTATATTTTAAATTAAGGGATATACAAGAAAGACAACAAGAACAGCAACAAACACCCACTTTGCAAATGGCGTGTATATTGTAATGTGCGTGTGTGTGTGATGCTCTGCCGCAAACACTGGAATCACATTAAAGTAATGCTTCAAGTTATTCGTTAAAAATTCATATCAACACAAAAATTTTCATTTTAAATTTATTATTAAACGATTTTTGTACACTTGTATTGCATTTTCTCACTACTTTAGACAAATAAAAACTTTTATTTCCCTTAAAAAAAATTGTTAAAAATGTGAAAAAATACTGCAGTATGATCGCAAATCTTTTGCTTGTTTGACATTTACTATACTTGTGTTTCGATTTTTATTCTGTTCCTCTAAAAATGTCTGTCAAAACAAAAATCAGTTGTTTGTTGTTTTGAGAGAGAAATGAGGTGAATAAATGAAACGTTAAGTTTTTCCTTTTGAGCGCGAGTTTTGTTAATTAATCACATGTTTTTTGTTTACACTGGTGAAAAGCATGTTCTTGTGTAGATGTGTGTAATATAATAAAATGTATCACAGTTATGAAAAAGTGGCGGTATTTTATTTGTGTTGCACATGACTTCTAAAGTTATTATTGTGTGAATGAATACCCTAGTGATAAATATTAGACAAACAGCTGTTTTACAATTGTGGTTCATTGTTGAAACAGAAACGAAACATGTGCATAGTTTTTGCAAGTCACCATGTTTGAGGTTATGTACTTTTAAATGTTTTTTATAAATTAAAAAAAAAAAAACTTTTAAAAACAGAAAAATTTTTACTAAATAATTAAAATTAAATAATCTGAGCCATTAGGATTACTGTTTATACGAACAACATTAAGTTCTTTAAAACTTAATAAATTGATTTTATTACTCAATCCACATTCCATTTTTCATAACAAATGTCATAAAGATAATGAATGCGTTCATTGTCAATTCTAGTTGTTTAAGCTTCCTAATTGCAATTAATTTCCGGAATTCTTAAATTTTATTACATACCATTTTTATAGCAATTAAACTAAACTTTTAATATTATCTACATTTTTAAAATTGACATAGTTTTTTAATAATAAAAAAAAATAAATAAATAATAAAAACATTTTCAGTTTAAATTAACAACTCGGAGGTTTTAAAACCATGATACAATAAATGATAAGTTAGTAGAGAGAACGTTCTGAAATTTATTTTCCCTGAAAAATCAGACAAATGAAAATGCAAAAAAAAAGTATAAAATATTTAGAATATGTGCCAAACGGTAGCAAAGTTCTGTGGAAATTTTAAATTTTCCTATGGTGAACAAATTTTATAATTTTGCTATGCCAAATGAAAATATTTTCCGTTATAAAGAAAAAGTCGAAAAATCGATAATTAAAAAAAAACGAAAAATCGACTTTTTGTTCAAACTATAAAACCCTACCGTAAAATTTATGCCTTTTATAATAAAAGTCCGAAAATAACAGTTATTTTCTGATTTTTTATTTTTTCGATAATGTAGAACTTAGGTAGAATTTGGAGCCATATAAAGGTAGACACACCTAAGTTCTACATTTCATCGCTCTAGCTGCAGGCGTTCGGTTTGCGAAATAATTAATACTTTTGGCGTTTCTTAATAACTAGTTATAAAAACCTATTGTTGAATTTGTTAATCCACGTGATGCCAACATGTGTTACAGAATGAAACTTTTTAAACTAACAATAACATATATTTATTCTGTTAAATTTGAAATAAGATATTTATAGAGTAAAAAGCATTATTTTTTATGTTATTGACGAGAACAGAACGAACGTTTAGGTTACGGAATAAGGGTATAAATGAGTTCGAAATAAAAAAATTTCGACATGATTTGACGATAACAGTTCGAAATAAAAAAATTTTCGACATGATTTTAAATAATACCAGTTAACATTTCTGTTTTGGTTTCTGAAAAATTAATATATTCAGATTGAATATATTCATATTAAAATATGTGTTATTGTTCACCATCGAAAATCATCTACTCGATCTAAAGCTTCATATAGAAAGCTGCTCCGCCATAATTTAATATTGTAAAAGTTAGGTTAGTAAAATCGAACAATTTGTGTACAAAAAATACATATCAGATCCATAGCATAATTAGAAAATATACTAGTAAGAACAGCAGAACGGAACTGTCAAATTGTTTTTGTATTCCTATGAAAATTTTTTCGAGTTATTTTTACTTTTCCTCTTCTATATTCTCTCATTTTCTGTTCGGAGCTATTTGACATTATCTGCAGTAGTTTTACTGTTGTTTTTGTAGATGTGCGAGTACTTTATAATTAGATTATGGTAACGACAACTCTACAACACCAAAAAACGCATTTGTTCATTAAAATCCTTTATGTCAACTTTAACTTTGTCATTTTACATTATTGTTTACGTTGAGTCTGCATTAGATAAACTTTTATCAAGATTAACGTCAAAAAATATCGTAATAAAGATTTGTCTAATGTAGACTGAATTTGTCAGTATTATTGCAGCGTTAAGCCCAAATGACAATATCGCGTAGGCAGTAGCGGTTGCAGCAAAAACAATCACTGTCAGTATAAACTCCTGCTGTCGGTTTAATAACATTGGATGTAAGCAGCTACAGCTGTGTAGTATTTTGATATTTTCTTCGTTGATAAATAATATATTTACCGGATATATTTAATTCTTTTGATAAATTCATCCATTTTTTATCCTTTAAAATTTGATTCCTGTAAGCAAAATATTTTTATCATATAAGAAACAATTGTTTCTTATAAATTCAATTAGTTTTTCTTCGATTTATTTTCTTTAATTCTTTCTATTTTAAGGTGGTACCAATACTTAGATCATTTGTGTTTTTCTTATTAAAATTATACGAACAAAAACAATAGCGACACAATAGAAAAAACAGTACTGTGCTACCAACTTTTTTAGTTCTCTCTTAGAAAGGGATAACTATATGAATGTATATGAATGCAGCGCAGTAAATTTAGAAACGGTGCTAAATAAAACATCACTTCAAACTGCTACTGACCAAATGTAATCAACTCCATAACAAACAGCGCATTATAATTTGGGCTTTAAACTTTGTCTTGATAATGCTTGATAAAAGACGCCATTCTGATTGTTGTTGGTACTTTTTTCATGGTTTATTATGATATAGGGTTTCCCTTGTAATTGAAAAATTATCTGCAACTCAAATACAAATTTGACATTTGTCTTGATACAAATTTTTCTAATGTGGACTCAAAGTTACAAAGAACAAAAACCCAGTTGACATATTATATAATAAAAAGAGAGTAGAAAGTCGCAATAATACAATAGCAAAAAAAAATAAATAAACATAAACAATTTGACAATTCAAATTTCAAAACAAAAGCCGCCATAATAATTCCAAAAGGAAAAATTCTTCTTAATCTACCCATAGCATTACAAAGTACTCACACATCAAAAAAACCAAAAATTCCTTGTATTTTGTTAATGTGAAACTACTGCACACAATGTCTAAATGATATTAACAGAAAATGAGAGAATAAAGGAGAGGAAGGGTAAATTACTCACGAAAAAAATTTTTCATAATAATACAGCTGTTCTTACGAGTATACTTTCTAATTATACTATGAATCTGCCTTGATCTAACTAAAGAAAATGTGGTTTGAATACATATTATATAATGTTGCCATCAAAAATTAAAAAAAAAAACATCCAATACTAAATTATTCGACATTTATCGTATAGCAAAAATTCGAGCATCTTAAATTATTGTACTAAGATTTTGAATTAGTTCCACTATTCACTATAAGTTTTCGTTAAAATATTAACTCACACTTTTAATTACAACCCGAACTCGTGTAATAGACCATTATTCTCTTATACAAAATTCTGGTTAATAATTTCATTTGCATATTTCGGTGTTTCAATTGTCTAAATCGGACAAACCGTGCACTAATTATGACCAAAAAAAAACTGTCGTGTTCGCTTTATTGTGGTTAATATACGTGACATGAGGTAAATCCATGTCTAAAAATCTATAATTTATATAAAAAATTTACTTTTCATAAGGAAAGCACGGCTTTGTAAGAGAATAAGATCAGATGGTTGACACCCATAAGTCATCTTCTATTTTTATTATTTATTTTCAAAATCAATTTCCACAATAAAATTATTTAAGAGATTTGGTCACAACTACCTTACATATATAAATATACTTTATATTTTATTTTAACACGCAAAAATTAAATATTTGTAAAAGGAACGCTAGAAAAAGGAAATTAATTACCAAAACCTTCAATTAAATTTTATTTTATTTTTTTTTTTTGCTATCCTCTCATTAGGCGATGGAATATGATAATTTTTGATAGAAAATTTAAAAACATTGTTAAGTGGAATAACATGTCTGTATATTAAAATG